>VZTF01000687.1:193558-230463 GCA_013397755.1 Cnemophilus loriae
AAGGGGGGGGAGGGAGAGTGACAGAGACAGATTAAGTAGAAACATATAATCACTCCATGGGTCCCAAAGTCTCGTTGCTTCCCTCCATCTGATCTTCTTGGTGCTGAAGGTTCCCCACCAAAAATTATGTAATCCAACGGATTGATATACATTTGGGCAGGTGGGAACGCCCAGGTGCCTCTCCTGGGGAGGGCAAATTTGACACTGTCTCTTGCAAGGCTCTGGGTCGGTTTCATCATTTTGCATCACATGCAGTGCTCTGGTGCAGTGTCTGGGGACGCCTTTGGGGGCACCTTTGATGGGCCATGATGCTCCCTCTGCTGCCCATCATGTGGTTGTCTCGTAGATGTGGCTTTCCTGGGGTGGGAGGCCCCGCAGCTGGGCCAGTCTGAGCAACAGAGGATGGGTGTTCACTGCCCATGACCAGAGGCTATGCCACACACCCAAAACCTCTCCTCCTCCCCACTTTGGTGTGGGGGTCTGTGCAAGCCTGGCAGCAGATAAGCCTGGGGCTATGGCCTCCACCCCCGAAGGTGCTGGGCTTAATCCTCTTGTGGAAGTTTTCCTCTTCCCCAGCCCAGACCTGAGAATAGTGTCACTTTTGAACTTAAATCAGCTTGCAGCTTAGCGCCTCAGTCAGGAGGCCCATTCGGGGTGCGGTGGTCTTCTGTGAAGCTTTTGTTATACAATTTTGCTATAGTAGGCAAAAGTCCTTCATAAAAACGTTTAAGCCATAAAACATAACATTTCAGTCTCCAACACCAACCCCTGACCCTGACTTGAATAATATGTGAGTTTTGTTATATCTTTGATCTGCCTGAGACAACCAGATTATTATGCAGTAGATTTTTTACTGAATGGCACTTTCCCATGGTACACCCAGACATTCCCCCTTTCCCTGGGTGTGTCTGTACCATTGTAATAAGGCCTTTCGGATACACAGGGTGGAGAACACCCTGATTTACTTGCTTGGATGGTTCCCAACCTCAATGGGAATTCTGGATTTAATGTTATACCCTGTTCTTATAATACTATTGTCTTTGTGCGTGTGTGTGTGTGTACACATATATATAAAATGGTGTGGTACCTAATACAACAAACAAGGATACTAACCATTCCAGACATACATAAATTGAAATAACAACAATTTTTCTTTCCAGAATCAATACCTAATTCAATATTATGCTCTGTTTAATATTGTTAACTAAATTCTAACTGATTTTTATAATAATTTTGTAGATAAAAGTATAATGTAAGATTGCAATATTGCTAACACTTTTTCAAACTATAGAAGTTAAGATAAAATAGTAAAACCTAGGAGACTGATGTATCTGAACATATTTAAGGATAATGTACACCTATGCAGTGGATGCTTTAACAGCATGGAGGCACAAGGTACCTGCTTTACCACTTCATGAGGTAAAGATGATTGACTGCTGTCATGGGGTGGAGTGTAGCAGGATGCTCTGCCCTGGAATGTGGTAAAGCAACTCAAACAATGCCATATTTGCAAGGCTATCAGTGGTAGATGTGAGAGGGGAATCATGTCCTGGGTTTTGGTGTTGAATTATGCTGAAACCTGTCTGGCACACCAACCTCAAATCAACCTCAAATGCAAAGATTTGGCGTATAAACTGCTAAACTGACCTGGAGGCATATGACTGGCAGTCAACCTCTTTACACTATCAAACTCCCATCCACTTTCCATAGGGTAGGTTCTTTAAACATATTCCTTCTTTGAGGATGACTCCCTTGGGTTTTGGGGACAGCCCCCAAGGGTACACCTCGAGGTTAAGAGAAGGACATTTACCCACAGTCATTGGTATGGGTGAATTACATCAATCTTTAATAATTGTTTCTTTTTGCTAGCTTTTGTTTAATTGCTTTAATATTGCTTTGATATAGTGCACTATCTTATGCTATACCATAATAGTAGTTTTAGCTTTTATACTGTATAGTAAATAATCTTGATTGGGTTCTTTTTGTCTAATTTTTTATTGTCTAATATTTAGCATAATAATTAACTTAATCACTATTAAAAGATTTCTCCATGCTTTATTTTTAGCCCTTTGTTTTCAGCTGTTCTTACTCAGCCCTGACACTTCCCAGGCTGTTCCTCCCAGAAGTCACATGATAATGTGAAGCATCTGGGTTAGGACAAAACATACATTTTACTGTAATTTCACCTAATAAAATGATCAGGAGTATTTTAGGAAAATGCAAAAGGACTGTTCAATTATGTCTGAAAAGCTGTAATCCTATTTCTGCCATGGAGAAATCTTTTAACAGCAAAACACAGAAGAAACTAACAGAAGGGAATACAATGTCCAGATTTTTCCTCATGACAAACAAAATCTATTATGCAAATATATATGCAGATATATATCTATGCAAATAAAATTAAATCGTCTATTTCTGTGTGCCACAGGATTGCTTGGAGGGTTGAAGAAGAAACAGAACAGTCAGATTTTACATGGTGATGTTGTTTAGTCCTGGTTGTGGTCTCCTATCTTTCAGTGCATGTAAAGATCATTCTTGTCCTTCACTTTCCGAGAACTTATTTTAATTGTCATCTCTTCCCAGATTAAAAATCTGTTTTAACACACAGTTTGAACTGAGATTGCAGAGAGAAGGTGACCGAAGAAAGTGTCTCAGTAAGACCTAAAAAGAAAAACAATATCTCAACAGACAAAGGAAGTCAGTAGAAGACTCGAATCCCAGAATTGCAGGCCCTCCACCAAAGTATCCTCTGCTCTGCACTACCCTGGATAACTCTTTAAAATGGGATATTTTGTCCCATTTTCATATAGAAAGCAAATGTAATTAATGAAAAAAACCAGTAAATGGCCTTTGCTAAGTGATCTGCCCTAGGGGATTGTACTCCGGCAGACAGAGAGAAGGTTCGTCTTCCATGTTGTACTCGTCACTTGAAGAGAATTTAGGAAGATGTACTGGAGAACAATCAGATAGAATGAAAGCTACTTGGTTTATGATTGATAGTATCGTGCAATACCACACAGATATCACTCATGGGTTTGAACCCTCAGAATGAATATATAAATGAGGACATAGTTGAAAATATTGGTCGAAATGTAATAGCTAGTGCTTTGCATGTCTCAAAAAAAATAACATATATACCTCTTAAAATAACTCTAATAGCTCCTGGAACAGGTAGGCATGTGCCACAGTATGCCATGGTTTCAGGTGAGTGAAGAATAGGTGTTGAGGAATTGAACAACAAACTAAAACATCACACTTCTAAAGACTACTCAAAGCTGAATTGGGCTGGATACAAATAAACATGAAATATTTCCCAATGGTAATGGCATATTCAGAAAATTCAGTGCATTTCTATAAAACATCAGTCGGTTCGAAAATTAAACACAGATGCCAACCACAGGAAGAGCTCAAAGATATTCCTGTGTACACAGTACATGGTCTCATCTACAAAAACCTGTAGTAAGCAGCTAAACGATATTTTGAAAATGGAGATTTCTAATATTTTAGATATGAAGAGACTGTTTGGTCAGCCTACAAATTTTATTCTTTTTCCTCCCTCTCATGGCCACAAACTGCACAGTGAAACTACAGCAGCTGTTGAGAGATGAAAGATACAAACCAATCATTAGCTAGCTGCTTTAGAGAGGAAGTCTTACTGTTGACAGGTTTTTTGCAAATTTTTAAATGGGATTTTCCCAGTTCTTTCAGGCCGGTCCAGTAAAGCCAGACTAAATAACTAAGGTGACTCATGGTGTGAACCGAGTGGACAATTATCGCCGTGTGGGTGTTGGTGGAGGAACTGCTGCTTGTTCCAAGGGGAACCTTTGGCTAAGGAACCCCTGGCGGTGCTTCTTGGCACCTCGCAGGCCAGCTCTCTCACCAGTGTGATGGAGACACGCAGCCACTCACACTGAGCTAGCCAGCTCAGGCGTCACTGGAGGCAAAAGAGTCAGAGGTGGCCCTCGCATAGAGCACCGAAGTTTATTACTTACCTGTTTCGATGCAGTCCGAGGAGGCAAAGAGGCAAGGGAGCAGGCGAAAGGGCGAGGCAAGGGGGAAAGCAGCAAAGGGGGCAAAGGGGGCAAGGGGCAAAGGAGCAAGCAGCAAAAGGGTAAGGGAAGCAGCAAAGGGACGCAGCAAAGGGGCATACTTCCGTTTGGGATAGCCTTATAAAGGGATACAGGAGGGAGGTGAGGTAATGCAAGAACAACCAATGGGAATAAGGAGGGGACGGAGTGGGGCTGGATTACATCCTCTTAAGGGATGCAAGGGACGTCTGTCTGTTGGCCAGTCAGACAGACCAAATCTCCATAGGGTCAATGGGAGAGGCCTTTCTCACTGAGGTAAAGGGGAGTCTTGCACTTTGGAGCCTGCCCACCAGCGGGTCACCTCTGTACCTGGGCTCTCTGGCCCCCTGGCCACCACAACTGTTGGTTCAGCCAATACAGCAGACAATTCCAGCTATGCGAGTTCATAACCACAGTGAGCTAGCTACAAAAACCAGCAGAGAAGTCACATGCCTAGATTTCTAGAAAAATGCCAATAAAAATATTTTGCTTTTGGTATGTAAGAAATATCTTTATGTGTGTTAATGGTAGTTAGTCTGGGCATTGATGGGTAAATCGCTGCGAATTCTCAACACATAAGTGATTGACAAAAAAGAGAGAAGCAAAAATAGAAATCAAATGATATATGTCAACCAGCTCTTGATCAGCTTCACCGGATGCATCTTCTGAATTGGCTCACCCTCAAGCTGTCACAACTGCATGGCTGAGAACATGCTTGAGGTGATTACTAGTCTGGCATTTAAATTTAAAGACAGTTGATTGAATCAGCTTAAATATTAATCAATTTTGTCCCCATTTTAGCTAATTGGAATCTCAGTAATGGAACATCCCAGCCCTGTCATGTCTTATTATGGAGACATGTATTTCTGGCACAGCTGGATGACCAAGCTGTTGTTCAGAACAGACGTTTTCTGTCAGCTTCTCTGAAATAATTCAGGGAGGAGTTTTTTGCCTTGTTTTCATGCCTGAGTCAGCATTTGGTAATTGTTCTGTGTGTGTGCCTTGCCAAGCTGTTCTTGTCCTCTACTCTCTGAAGTAGGTGATGAAGTGCTCTGTCGTTGCAGGGAGGTGTTTCTGCCACAAACGCTGCCCTTGTCACTTAATTCTCACACTGCAATGCCAAGAGCAGTGATGAGTTTGGTTTGTAAGGAGGTTTCAGCTGCTTTGCTCACACTGCACACCTTTTCCTGGTAAGTGTTTTCCTAAGCAGAATCTTGCTTGTGACTTTGCCTACAGCCACTTAGCAGTAAGTTCTTCTGACAAGGACTGAGAGAATAGGCCCATAAACAAGTTACTCTTTGGGGATAGTCTCATCTCAAGCACTCGTAAAGCTATAAAGCAGCTCATTGTTTTATGCAGCTCATAAAGATTCACTGTGGAAATCAGAGTACCTCTTAAAATAGTTCTAACAGCTTCTAGAACAGGAAAGCATATTCCACATATTTCAACAGCTCCCATAAACAGCCCATTCTGGACGTTTTCAGTGCACTGTAACTCTACACTGACTGCTTCTACCATGTTTCTGAACTTTGTGAGATCAGCCTTGATGATGCCAGAAGGAGGGACAGGAGGGTATTACATGGTCTTCTAAGCCTCGATGCCTCCTTTCTCCTTTCTGAAGCAATACAATTGTCAATGTAAAAAGACCTCTCCCAAGGAGGAAGAGTCCGGTGCTACCCCCTTGTCCTCTGGTGCCTTCTCTACGCATCCTGTGCTTTGCAATGGGTAGTAACAGGCTCTGCAGCAGCAGGCAGCAGGTGAGGTGGGAATTGTAACTGGCCTACACAAAGGCTGCTGAGCATTTCCTGTAAAACTGTTGTTTGTGAAGAAGTGTTTGTTTGGTGTATTTTTTTTATTTAAGTCCTTTTCTGTTGACAAGTTACAGAGCTGCTTCGATCGTCTGTGTTCAGGGCTATCGGCAAGTCATTTTTCTCCAAAACACTTCCCAAGGTATTTTTATGAGCAGCTCTAATTTTCATACTGGATAAGGAATTTGGCTGAGCTTGCTGTGTGAATTACATGTATACATTTTCTAGAAGGAAATGTGGAAAAATTTGTATCTTGTTGGAAGTTTGGAGCTGTAGAGCTCCAGAAAGCGAAAATGGGACATAGCTGCAGGTGGGCTAACCCTCACAAATGCATTTAATACTTCCAGTAACTTTCAGCAGATCCAGGTCTGACATTTTGAGTTTAACGAGCATCTTTAAGTTTTCCCAAACTGTCTCTGCTGATTAAAAATAAAAAAGAAATTATAAGAATTTTAATTTATTTTCATTTCTTTAAACAGATAGGATAGAGCACTAGAAAAGGGCTGTAACCTTCTGTCATGGTTTAATCCCAGTCAGCTCAGCCGCACGCAGCCACGTGGTCACTCTCCCCCAGTGGGATGGGAGAGAGAATTGGAAGGGTCAAAGTGAGAAATCTGGTGTTGAGATAAAGACAGTTTGACAGGAAAAGCAAAAGCCATGCAACACAAGCAAAGCCAAACAGGGGATTCATTCTCTGCTTTCTGTGGGCGGGCAGGTGTTCAGCCATCCCAGGAAAGTTGGGCTCCATAATACACAACTGTGACTTGGGAAAACAAACACAATCACTCCAAATATCTCTCCCCGTTTCCCCCCAGCTCTATATGCTAAGCATGACACCATATGGTCTGGGATGTCCCAGTGGCCAGCTGGGAAAAGCTGTCCCAGCCATGTCCCCTCCCAGCTTCTTGTGCCCGTCAGTCCTTTGCTGGTAGGGTGGGAGAGGAGGAGAACAGGCCTTTGCTCTGTGCATGTCCTGCTCAGCAATAACTAAAACATCCCTGTGTTATCAGCACTGTTCCAGCACAAATCCAAAACACTGCCCGTACCAGCTACTGGGAAGAAATTTAACTCTATCCCAGCCCAAACCTGCAAACACCTTCTCATTTCCTTCTAGGAGAGGAGTCATGCTGCTCCACACACACTATTCCTTCTTTGAAGTATGCGCTGTTCCGGTGAGTGTGCTTACCCTTTTCTGTAATAACAGGAAGTTTGGCTTGGACAAAGTCATACAAACTGGATTATTTGAGACTAGGGACCTCAAATGCAGTGGTTGTCATGTTCAGTCATGAGCTCACAGACTATCCCGGCAGGAACAAACAAAGAAGCAGGAACACAATAAGATTGGTAAGCATCCCACTAAAATAATGGGATCTTGGCAGGCTGGGAAAAACTGCAAAAGCTGCTGGGGAATTCAGTGCTAAGAATCCTTCAGCTTAAAACCAAACTAAAGAAGGTGTGAGGCCTATAGAAAGCTGGGTGCAACAGTGGAAGTTAAGAGGTGGCAAAGACTGTACGAATGTTGTTCCAAGACTGTTGGAGGAAAATACCATGAGTGTTAAGCGGCTGATAAAAGCCATGGGCAGGTGACAATAAAGTTATATATTTTAAGGCAAGCAAGACTCAGTAGGACTAGCATTAATTATGGCTCTCAGAGCAAAGTGTTCCCAACGTAGAAGGCAGCTACCAGCTGATGAGGCCTGCATGGAACACAGGCCATGGCACAGGCCAAAAAAACTGTGGTGGCAAGGTCAGTGCTCGGGGTAGAGCTGTCTTCAGATCCTGACTGCCAGCGCTGCCTAGAGGATCATCTCCTCACACTGGAGCTCCACAAACATTCCAGGCTGACCTGCACCAGTGCTGTAACTTGGAGAGGTGTTCCCACTCTCCATGATGCTGCTCCTGTCCAGCATGTCTGTCACGTCTTGGGACTACGCAAGCAGCCAATTGCTTCATGTTAAAGTCAGCCCCCTGACAACAGACAGCTGTAATTAATCCAGAGAACTTCACTGAAGTTTCACTGCAGAAGATCTCCAGGAATGTTTGAGCATATACAAGTGCTGATGAGAAAGCAGAACTCATTCATGTATGGTAATTTTGAGATTAAATTTTAAAAAATAACATAAATCCTCGAAGCTCAAACATTTTACAGAGGGCAAAAAAGTTAACAAAGAAGCATAACAAAAGGAGTATAAAGTTGAGCCAAAGAATAACTTTGGAGATGGTTAGACCAGTCAAAGTAATAGGTAATTGGCCTGGGATCTTTGTTGTGTCCATACTAAGGAAGCCTTAACAATTGCAACATTTTTCTGGAAAAACAAACCTGAAGTTTGGTGAGTGAAGGCAGAGAAAGCTCTATGAAAGAAGAGGTGCAAGCTGAACCTAACATGCAAGTCTCAAAAGTGCTTCAGGAAAAAGAAGCAGTAAAAACCCCTGTATAAGATATATTGGGGAAAAAATTGTGAGAAACGAGCAAATATGTGAGTCAACGCTATCACAGAAACTGAAAAGGCTTCTGAAAGCCACAATGTAAATCACTTAATTAAGAAAAGCAAAATTCTGAGTGGCAAGTTTATATCAACTGGATGACCTATTACAAATAAAAAGAGGAAAAATTTAGAAACAGAAAAAACCAAGCCTGTGGACAAATCATGCTTAAGAGATGGAACACTGGCAAGCAGCATGCTGTCTGTCAGCAGTCATAGCCAAAACCCGAAATCATTTCACATCACAAACAGAGCTGTGAAAAAGCATTATACAATGTAAAACCAGGGCAGTTTCAGGCAAAGAGGAAAAGCTCTAAAAAAAACCAATCACAAAAAGCTGGAATTGGTGAGATTATCAGTAAAACCACCCAGCTGTTGAAAACCATATGAGACAGGGAAGCTTTCTCATCAACATGAAAGCAGCACTTCATTCAAAATGCCAAGGATGACCCAAGCATATGCACAAACTGTGAAGGCTTTGGGGTCCCTTCGGTCTTCTCCAAAGACAGAACTGACTTAAACAGGATTAATGAACTAATGCAAAAGTAAAGAAAGATCAAGATACCTCTCTTTCCAGAAAACCAAGGCCCCACCAGATTTTTACCCTAAGAATAGTCATCAAAGAGATAACTGAATAGCAAAAGACACCAAACTTCACATATTTAAAGAAAGCTTTTGACAGGCTTTATTATCAATGTCATCTTGAAGTATTATGAAATCCAAGAAAAATAATAGATGAGAAAACTCTTCTATTAAGGCATAGTTTTATATTTCAAGTAAACATAGCTTCAATGAACAGTTTAACAGAGCTGAGTGTCACATGAAAAATTCTTGTTTCACCTTTATGTCACTGCCTGCTTCATTATGAGAAGGGATAATGAGAATTATATGAGAAAGTATTTATCATTTGGCTTATATAGTACCAGATATCTTAAAAACAGCAAGCTTGATTTGGATACCTTCTCCAATGTGAACCAAAAAGCTTTAATAATTAGCGATTACCAAAATCTAGGCAGAACGCACCAATTTGCAGTTCAAATTGTCTGCAAGATATCATCAAGAATAATAAACGTGATACCAGAAAAGGTTTAATTAGGCAACACAACAAGAGTTTTCCCCAGTTTAAACACTTGCAGCTTATCACTGCTTGGACTTGCAGGCATATTAAAGGCTGTATCCAATCGGAGCTCTATCTGCTCATAAATCCTGTTAATCCCTGGGCAACACTTAGGATGTGTACATTGTGTCCTGAATGATGAACCTGTATGTCATATTCATCACAGTGAAATAATATATTTACAGGCTCGAGAAACACATTCCATCTCAAGAGTCATCCATTGATTAAGTAATCTAAGCTAAATGAAACTGAAAAAGGGCTAAAGGAGGACCTGGGTGGCAAGGTAGTTTTGCATCTGGTTACTTTAGGAATGTCCTTTAATTTGGTGAGCAAATAATTATTTACTTGCTTAATAATGCATTCTATACACACTGCCATGGGTAAATCTACAATATACATTAAAAACAAGATGTTAGCTCTTCCTTTGATATTTCCATGAACTTACAAACACAACTGTTGAGACTACATGAAGGAGAGGTTGAACTCCCAGTAGGAGCTAAACATACTTGGGCTCCTCCATGCAAACAGCTTGGGTAATAGGAGAGTTGAATTAAGTACAGCATTGGGCCTCACATTTAAGTGTCAGACTCATGGTACTCCCCATTTCTTCTGATTTTAACACATAACGAATGTGGACTAGTATTTTTTCTAGGCCAACATCACTATGTAGTAAGTGTAGACCAGTTTTGCAGTGGTAGAACGTATGCAAAAGACTTGATTTCATCTTTCAAGAAATGTTTACCCCTTGCTTCTCCCTGGAATACAAACCCAGAATGGCTTCTTCTAATCCTGCTTGCTATCCAAGATGAAGTCAGACAGTTCATGAAGAGAAACAGTTCTGTGGGATCCATGGAACTGATTAATCACTATCAGTCAGTGAGCTGGAAATGCAAAAGTATATGTTTTAAAACTTTCTGTTCAACACTAATGCAGACTCAGAAAATGGTTGAAGTGGCAGGGACCTCTGGAAATCATCTTATCCAATCCCTCTGCTCAAGACAGGTCACCTGGAGCTGGTTACCCAGGACTGTCCCCATTTGTTTTTTTTAATGTCGCCAAGGATGGAGACTCCACAACTCCTCTGGGCAACCTGTACCAGTGCTCAGTCACCCACACAGCAAAAAACATTTCCTGATGTTCAGAGGGACCCTCCTGTGTTTCAGTGTATGCCCAATTGTCTCCGCTGGGCACTGGGCACTGCCAAGAAGAGCCTGGTTCCATCCTCTTTTCACTCTCCCTTCAGGTATTTAAACACATTGGTGAGATCTCCCCAAGCCATCTCTTCTCTAGGATGAACAGTCCCAGCTCTCAGCCCTTCCACACATGTGAGAGGCTCTGGTCTCTTCATCAGCCTTGTGGCCCTTCATTGAACTCTGTCCATTATGTTCATGTCTCTCTTGTACCAAGAAGCCTGGAACTGGACACACTGCTCCAGCTGTGGACTCACCAGCACTGAGAAAGGGGCAGGATCAATGATCACCTCCATCCACATGCTGGCTATATTCTGTCTAATGCAGTCCAGGATGCCCCTGGCCTTCTTTGGAGGAAGTGCACACTGCAGGCACATGTTCAGCCTGGTGTTCACAGGGACACACAGGGGGTCCTTGTCTGGAAGGCATCCTTCTCCCCCTCAGCTGCTTTGAGCATATACTGGTGCCCGGGGTTGTCCTTCCCCAGGGGCAGAACTTTGCATTTTTTTGTTGAACTTCCTGAGGTTCCTGTTGGCCCATTTCTCCTGCCTGTTGAGGTCCCTCTGGAAGGCAGCATGAGACTCTGGTGCATCAGCCACTCCTGCCAGCTTGGTGTCATCTGCAAACCTACAAAGGGTTCACTCTTCCCCCCATCCTGAGCATTACTGGAGATGTTAAAGAGAGAGACACTAGACTTATTCCTGTAATGGATGTATTCTTTTATTTGTCAAATTTCTGACTATAGTCTACTTTCATAAAATCAAAACAAAGTAAATATTTGCAAATGCCACTTTTATAATGGATTGCTTTTGATAAACACTAGAAGGCTAAGAACTAATTCCCAGAAGTGTGGGGTAGATGAATTTTCAGTTAATATAAGTGAGAGCTCATGACTACTTCAAACTGCACTTCTCATGGATAATAAACAGCTCTTTCTCTTTAAAATTCAGGTCTCCTTTATGCCATTTCATGCTCTCTGTTCAACTGACAGTTGAACAGACCTATTACAGATTCATATTTTTAGGATGTGACTCACAATTATTTTAAAAAATCGTTATTTGGGTAATGTAACATCATGTATTCTAGAGATTCTGCAATTAGAGAAAACTGCTGCCACTGAAGTGTCATTTAAATAGCTCTGTATTGGTGTCTTTCGCTTTAGTTCATTGATCCTTAGGCTGTGTACTTCAGGGATTCTGACTTACAAGCTAATAACCACTTTCAAAAATGCATCATCAATGTCATTCTTACTTTGTGATAAAGGAGAAAAAGCTGTGAAAAACAGGGAGAAAGAATCTATCGTTTTATTGTGCTCATGGCAAACAAATACTGCAGCTAATAGTATTGCTGATTCAGAGTCAACCGCAAGCTGCATTAAATAAGATGAGATTTTGTGAAGTGGTTGATTGTCTTTCTCCTAGTTCATCGGGATGGCTTCTGCCCTCTGGCACTTGGCAATACCTGATTCACACTGGCATTTCAGTTCTGGAGAAGATAAACCCCCATTCCCCTAACACCCACCTGCTTTATCTGCAGCACTGCTTTGGCTTCGAGTATGTACCTCCAGAGAAACTGATAGCATCCCTAATTTTCAGGCTCTGTGAATTAATTTTAAATGGCAAAACTAATTTTAGATGGCAAAAAAACCCTCAAAATTAAAACAATGTGTTTTATTCAAGCAGAGTTACACTTTCATTTAAAATGGAAATAAAAGCAAAAACCATGGACTTGGAGTATGCGTAGCCTTAGGCTTTGGTAGTGCCCAAGGCTTCCTTTTCATCTCTATTTATATCCCAGGTTTCCAATTTTTCTTGAATGTCAATGAAGCTTCTAAGTTGACCACGAAAATCCTCTGTTTTCAGAGGTCCTCTCCTGAGCTCTCGCCTTAGGCATCTCAGAGATCTCTTAAACTTACCTGAGAATGACTGTCTTGAAGGGTAGAGGGATAACCCACTCAGGAAGCTCATTCCTCTTCTCATATTTATCTTTTCTTTTAATAAGTCTTTTGAGTAATAGACTTACTCCGTTTTACAAATCACATGATATATGGGGGGGGGAGCTTTTATTGTGTATCTGGTTTACTGTCATTTCGGACAGCATAGCATTTCATTTGCACAGTAAAATGGGATGCCAGTTTTAAGAGGCATCCTGTCTCAAGATATCTGCATCCAGGTTTTCAACAATTCATAAATGCCAAGTGCTCTGAAAAGAGGTTTTGCCTTCAGCAGAAAAGGAGAAGTCCCAGTTCTTCATAGGTCAAAATGTCTCTAGATAAAACAACATTCAACAAGTGACATTGCAGTGATATGGAATTCTAATTTGGGCACTCTGTTGTAAATTGAATTTTGGATTATTTTTTGGTTCTTTCACTTCTTTCTAGATATACTTTTTTTTTCCAAACTTGATCAAAAGTTTGCTGCTTCAAAGTTTGTTTCTCTGTAAATTTTTTTTGCCAGCAACCCCCAAAACAAACTACCTCAGATGTGGGGAGTGGGGTAATTGGTGAAGGGTAAGAATCCACTTTTAGTTTAGATTTCAGTGCTTGTAGCAAAAGTTAAAAACCAAAATTTCAGGCCCAAAAGTAAGGTCAAGTAATGAGTTTATTCTCCATAAACATACTTTTTTTTTGTAGTGAAAGGAAACATTTAGCTACATTATACAAGGAGAATGGTTTTAAACTGACTGAGAGTAGGTTTAAATTAGAAATCCTTCCCTGTGAGGATGACACAGGTCGCCCAGAGAAGCTGTGGTTACCCAGAGTCTGGAAGTGTTCAAGGCCAGGTTTGACAGGGCCTGGAGCAACGTGGTCTAGTGGAAGGTGTCACTGCCCATGGCAGGGGGTGGAACAGGTTCATCTTTAAGGTCTCTTCCAACCCAAACCATTCTGTGATTTTTGACTTTAGTAAAGCAGCTGTTCCCTGCTGGTATCATTCCTAGAAAGCAGTCAGTAGGATTGCCTTACTTGGAATCTGAGGAGATATATTGTTTTATTGCAGTGTTAGCAACACTCTAGCTTGTCTGCAACACAGAAGAATGTTCCTGCCTGCTAACCCTCATCAGTCACTGAAGACTTCGCAGAGCTGTAATTTGTTGAGCTCTGGCCAACTCCGAGCTGAGATCATTCAGTGTTTTACTCCCAGCACTTCAGCCTGTGTTTTAACTTGCAGAATCCTCACGGCTTCCTTTCCAAACTGTAATCTTACAGGAACATACTGCACAGCTGGGTTTTGCACCCTGACAGCAGCTGTATTTTACCAGTAACTCCTGTACTGGGAATACTGTTCATCTTTCTTTAAGAAATATTTCAGATTTTATTAATGCTAAAAAAGGTTTTTGGAAAGGTTTTGTTGAAAGACATTTTTCATGTGTGAAGTATTTTTATTTGTAATTATTATTTGAGTACCTTTTAATTGCTCTGTATATTTCTCTACTATGTGAAATTCCATCATTTAGGAAGTGCTTGGAAAGCTTCTGAACTCTGTTTGTGAGGAATGAGTAATGAGAAATCTAAGGTAAAACAGGCCTTGTGCAAGGATTCTCTCTTCCCTCTCTGAACAAAATCGTAACACCAGCATCTACTGATCACAGTAAAAAATAATTTCTTTTGAAATCACTCTTCCATGTCAGGTTTCTCTTCTGATGTAATACATAAGCAGTGATACCCCTAATGAGAAGTGCTGCACCTGGCAGCAAGATCTGAGCCCGAGATTAAAGGCAGGAGAAAATTAATTTTAATATAGAGCAACCTGTCCAAGCATAGTGCTGGCTGAAGTAAACTGAGATGCCTAAACGGCATTGATTAGAATCGGTCTGAAAGATTCATGCTTTTAAAAAAAACCAAAGAAAAAAAAAAGAAGACTGTCTCTGTCCCCTGCCATGACAGGACGTTTAAACTAGATGATCTTCAAGGTCCCTTCCAACCCAAACAATTCTGTAATACCATTCTATAAGGCACTGGAAGGATATTGAACCCTTTCTTTCCTGTTAGGACACCTATTGTGTTTAGGACAATTTGTCATCTATTATAGCTTATTTTAAAGCTACTGGATGAAGTTAAGGAGTTTCTTAAGAAGAAATGCAATAGAAGGGATTGAAATGTAAATACAGGGCTGGATTGCATTTGAGGTGTGTGCTGTCAGCGGTAGGCAGGAACAAAGCAGTGGTAAGATAGAAAGAGCTGAATATTTAGCTATGAAATGCTGTAAGTCCAGCACTGTTGACCATTTCTGCATTCCAGTCCACCTACAGGCTTTGGCTTCATGAGAAACCTTTGTAGAATACACAAAGACCTATACATCAAATGCACCGTTCTGGACGAATTTTTTTCTCAACACAGTATGTGTCCCTTCTATAGTTTTAAAAAAATTTCTTTGGGATTAGACTAGGTTTACTAAATGACCCTGCAAAAAACCACTGTTGTGTCATGAAAATGCAAGCAGGTAGCTAAGGTGAAACAGATTATCACCAACCTGCCTTGTTGCATATGCATGGGCAAAAGAAAAAAACCTCAGGGCAAATGCTTTGAGTTTAATTCTGAAATCCTCAAATTAACTTGAGCAACAGGAAATTTCTGGAGCCTAAAGAACTTTTAGTATTTGGCCTCAAATTAATAGCTTGACCTGAAGCATTTCTCACAGACTTAAATATCTGCTTTTGAAAATCAAATCCTGGTGGGCATGCCAAAATATAACTTCAGGGTTCAAACTGTACTTTGCTATGGGTAAATATGCTGATAAATGCCTGTAATATAGCATTTCTCCCTTCTGTGGGGCTACCAGTTCTCTCACAGTCTAACCAAGGAATGCATGGGGTGGTCTATCCCCATCTCTTTGCCTAGGGCTGAGCATGCACACACTGTCTGCCCCCAGGTATCGCCACACACGAGTGATTTCCGAGCTCAGAGGGAATTCAGCATCTCTGCTGCACCACATATGCCCTTCATGGATCTCAATTCCCAGCTGCTCTAAGGGCCAGGACACAAGTCTGGACAGGCTGGAAGCGAAGGGGTTAACGCTAATGCCTTTGTCAGTCAGGTCAATCCTTTAATAGTCACTTCAGGCTTCATAAATTCAAATTCCCCTTTTTGCTGGGCCAAGGGGAAAAGATAGGGTGATGCATCTTTAAGCAGTGAGGATGAGATCATCTCCTTTTTATAGAAACTGAAATCATCCAAAAGCTGCACAGCAGCAGCCTAAGCACGTTTCTCAAGCTGCATAAAAACAGCACTATCTGGGAATTTCTTTCCAAATAAAAAGGGAGCACATACCCAGCCAGCTCTTATCTTGAAATATGACTCTTAGACACTGCTTTTATTTCTTGGCAAGAATTGAGGGATTTGACTTGTTTTATGTTATTACTTCTCCAGTCATTTAACTCCATCTTTACAGCTGTGAGAGTGAAAACCAGATCCTTCATTTTCCACTGGATATGATGAGAAATCATTATAACACTTCGAATCTCGTCTAGAGAGGAACAATCTGATGCAGTGATAGAGCAATTAATAGTTATAAAGATAAAGCAATAAATCCCACATAAAAAATCATCCTGTCCTCATACTGTGCATTATCATACAGGCACTCAAGAGGAGATATTGTTTATAAAATAGACCTTGTCCCCCATGCAAGCACACACACAGACTCCTGCACACACACAGACAGACATGCAGTCTGAATCATTAGTGGGTTGAACACAGCCAGGCAGAGACCAGAATCAGGATTCTTGCAAGAGTGATGACAACATCGACAGGGCATCTTCATCTTCGCAGCCATGGCTTGCCCCCTGCAAAAACCCCAAGAACTTATTCTAAAGTTAGAGTCCAGCAGGTACATCCATAAATCAGTGCACTGCCTACATTTAACCACACATTCTGCAAGCTGAGTGATATCACTTTGTTCTGACTGTTCTGTACCTTGCATTGCTTACATGAGTCACACTACAATCAGCTCTTCTTGTGCTTCCTAGTTTTAGGAAAGGTTTAGTAGTTTCATGCAAGGACCGAATATGTTTTGATGTTTGTCTTTGACTGGTTTCATACACTGTAGCTTTGTCTAGCAGGGGAGAAACTCACAGAGGGTGAAATTATTTGACCATGTGCCTTCAGTGCTGGCCAGAGTTCAGGTCAGCAGTCTGTTCACTGGAGCCTTGTGCTCCTCATGCCTGTTCAAAAGACGGGGTTCAAAGAGGATTTTAACACTTGGTGTAAGCAGGACTGAAGGGGGGTGAGGAGTGAGGTGTGTTGAAGGTCTGAAAGTTTTTACTTACAGAGTAAAGGGGTGAAGAGATGAAGCACTGCTGTGGTGTTAAGTGCCTCAGGTCTGGACCCCATCTCTTTCAGTCACAGGTTCCATGAGCCACAAAGAGCCATGTAGGGTGACAACTAGAAGAAAGCATTTTGCTTGCTCATTAATGAACCAGGACTGCAGCAACAAGGAAGCACAGCACAAAGATACGTACTGGTCTGCTGGGACCTCACACAGACCAGAAGGAATCTATGCAGCTCCCTAGTCACATCCATTTCAGGCCCAAACTGCTTCCTGCTTAGAGGCCTCATTCCTGTGTCCATTCAATTGTGCCTGTGAATGAGTAACCGGTGGGACAAAGCTGCCCTGGAAGACCTGGCTGTCCCCGGCCCTCTGCAGCATGGCTGGCTGGCTCCATGCCAGCACGGAGCAGAGGGCTTCTCGCACAGAATGCAGCAGTCTGTGGGAAAGCAGAATTATACAGACCACTTTGCTAACTGGAAAGTACTTTAAAAGCCAAGTCCTGCATTATCTTTCGGGAGAAATGTAAAGCAAGGAAGTGGATGAGAGAAATGAGCTCACCTGTTTTTTGAAACCTCTGTGTGTGTGTGTATGTATGTATACAAATGTGGACCCCACAGTTCATGTAATTTTGATTTATTAATATATTTGCTGAGTTTTACTGTGGTACAGACAGACCTCTGCAGGACAGTGTTACAGTGCGGTGGGTCTTGCTAGGAAGGACATAGATCAGACAACCACAAAACGCAAAATGTGATTACAATAGAATGCGAATTTCATTTCAGAAATGTGTTGTTCTATAGCTGTTCTTTCAGGTTTCACTTTCACAAGCCTCTTAGAAATTCAGCTGTGAAATTTCACTCCACATTCATTAACAGCCAAAACCCAAGTACGCTGCACGCCGTGAAAAGCAGATAGCGTGTGACTATCTAATACATCTATACAAGGTAGTTATATTAAAGATTTATTATATTTATTAACACATGGCCATATTCTTAGCACTTTAGTCTTGCACAGCTCCGTTGGCACATAGCCAATACATCCCAGCTGGGAACACAGCCTTCAAAACCTTTATTCATTTAATTGTTGAAAGGCTGAGGCACAGAAAGTCTCACAAAAAAAAAAAAATTATGCTCATCTGGAATACCTACATGATAAAGAAAGAACTATATTTTTTTCATATCTATTGTAATTTTTGTCATTTGTCCAGGCACAAAAAGCCCAGACTTGTTTCAGCTGAGTTTTTCTCCTGGAAAATATTTACTAGATGCATACCTAGTTTCTAAACTAGAGATATTCTTTCAAGTTAGTTCTCTACACAATCCTAAATCAACTAAATAATAAAAAGGGATGAGTGCATATGTCTGAATGTTTAGAAGATTTTTATATCTTTACATTAACTTTTCCTAAAAACCAGTCATTCTACAAATGGATTATAACTTTAACAAAATCATTTCAAAGACATGGTAGCACTGCATTTTTTGCTGTCCAGCTAAGATATTGACTCAAAACAAATGTCAATAAAAAGAATGTCTCACTATTGGAAAAGTGTAATATCTCTAAAATTAAAAGCTCTGGCTTTTTTGCTAAGGTTCATTTTGTTGCACAGACAGAAATTTAAAAGAACAACACAAAACCAAAGCCCAGCACGACTGGTTTTCTGCCTTAATTGTGGTAGCCAGTGGTAGCTGCACTGCTGCAGAGCCATGTGCTATAATTCCTTTCCAGCCGTGCTTGGAGCGCACTGTGCCTGTCAGTAGGCACTCTGCTGCTATGGCTGCTTATCATAATAGAGATATCAGAGCAGGAAGAAGCACTTCCTGTGCTGCCCACAGGCTGGGCTTAGAATATCCTGCAAAGATGTGAGGCAAGTGCTGAGCCATCCCTGGAAGGCAGCCACATCTGGAAGATGGATAGCGAGGAGAGTGGAAGAGCTGGCACTTCCACTTCAGCTTCAATGCCAAGACAGCACACTAACTTCAGCTTGCTCTGATTTTTATGGAATAGGAAAAGACTAAAATTCTCCTTTTAAAATGTACTTATCCACATAATAACTTTGGTCAAGTCCTGATCTCAGTTCTTGGTGATGTTGTAAATTCTGGGTTTATAAGCAGCTAATATGACAAAACGTGCAGAGCCATTGTTCTCTTCAGCAAAATAAATGTTGTCCAAGTATGAGCAGTTCTCAGTTGTACAGGCTGAGCTAAATTTTCCAGTGAAACACATGCAGAGCAGCTTCCAGCCGAGCATAAGTTCAGCTGAACTTGCCTAGGTAGAGTTTCCTGTAGTGCCATCAAATCTAAACCAGCTTACTTTGAGGTACTACGTGTGGTATTTCTACCTGTTATACATTGTAGACGTGGGGAATTGCTGAAGCTAGAATTATTAAGCCAGATCCAGCACTGTTCTTATGCAGTTACTTGACCAGTGCAGAATGAATATTGCAGCCATTTTTGTTTGTTGCTACTTTCTGTCAGCCTTTCTTAACAAAAAACATGCACAGAGATGAAAAATCGGGCTGTAATTCATTTCACTTGTTTGGAAACCACAAACATTTGTCTCTCAACATACAGGAAATTACTGTCTCTCAAATAGCTAAAATTCAGAGTTGTAGGTTTATTTCTATTTGACTCAAATACTGATGTCATAAGGAACGTATATGTCTTTTAAGGAATTTTGTTTATTCATAAAAATGCATCTGAAGGTCTGAAAGGAAGAATAGTTGACTATTTCTGTGATCAAGAAGAACATCAAATGTGCCTTTCCATGTATTCTCATGTTCTTATCAATACTTCCCCCAGTTTCCTGCTGACTTTCATAGGCTATTTTATATAGACTCTGCTATAAAGTATCTAGCATTTTCTACAATCCACCAAACCTGTCTTCAGCAGAGCTTTCACTGCACACAACTGCTTACCATGAGGAAGGAAACATTTTTCTTTCATTTTGCCACTTATTATATCCATTTTATTTGATTAGATTTGCTATAGTCTTTACATAAGATTCACCTAATGGCAGCTATTAGCAATTCTCTGATTTATTTCATAATTCTAGTGAAATACTTGAGTATAGAGCATAGAGACTAAGAAAAAACTTGTCTACTGTACCATCCCACTGAAGAACTGAAAATAAATCACTTCATATTCTTGAACACAGGTTATTTACTTTTGTGCAGAAAGGGTTTTATGTCTATGAATCAATGGAATTCTCAGTCAGCCAAAAATTTAACCAGATTTTCAATAATGCTGAAGACCATTAAGCAATGACCAACAGTTTTCAGAGTTCAGCAACCACAGCTAACACGATACTTAGCATAATTTTTTCAAAAGAAATAATTCGTAAAGAAATATTTCTGAACTCTGACCTATCTTTGGGCATTGAATTATTTAAAACATCCTGGTCAAACAATGCCACAGATGTCTGTAGTGGCGTGAACTTCATGTACAAGCCACAGTAAATCAGAGACTTGATTTTTATTGAAAATAAAAATGATAAATAAATATGATTTTATTCTGCCACTTTTTTCCCACTGAAGTTTAGGAAGTTGATTGTGCTACCTAATTCTTACTTCTCCTTCTTCACTTCATACTTCCACAGGAACATACTGAACAGGCACAGAAATCCCATAAGTCTTTGTATATAAAGGAACTAAGGTGAGAATAAGATCTAAACTGTCATGGCCCAGATTCAGAATTTTGTATGTTTCTCCTAGGTGTTGAACCATCTTGACTGATCAAGTTTGCTTTTCTCCTTGAACAGCTTTAGGCAACCTTTTATGATCCCACTTAGAATCAGAAAATAAAACAAGGAACCAGAACCAAAACTTCAGACCTTCAGAGTTTAATACAAGTATTTCATGACAGGTTTCTTTTTCTTGATGCAAACCAAACATTTGAATTCAGAAGCACAGGAGGATTTTTGCTCACCTTCAGGAGTTGTGTTGTGGTATTGCATGTATCCTCTGGCCCTTTTCATGGGGCAACCAAGAAACTAGCATCCTCAAACAGCTCTAAAATGTGTTTGCACATAAGGGTTGTGCATAAGAGGCTCTATCACCATCACTAACAAAGGACTTTGGGTGGGAACTGTGAAGGACACAAAAGGGGCTGTTTTCTTTGGTTAGAACCAGGTGAACTCTAGTCACTGCCATTTCTTCCTGTATGAGGTAAAAACAAGTGACTGCTCTTCAAAGGGGTTTCTGCCACTTTTTTCCTAATTACTGTCATCCTGTTGACAGGTTCAAATCACTTGAATTCCCTGGTTTCATATTTGCAAAGTCAGCAAGATCTATCCCTTGAACTTCCAGGATTTTCAACATGTTAAATCCTGCATTTAAAACACTGAAGCACGTAATTGAAGACACTGCAAAATCTGTTAAAGGTCCATCATTCTACCTTGGCCCAGTTGATTTGATGACCATTTCTACAGAACTTCACGTGCTCAGGAGCCACATGAAATTCTCTGCTATTTAATCTTGCCTTTAAAAGTATTTCTATAACTGGTTTGATTTCTTAACTATAGTAGATACTACAGATTAAAGACTGCAGAAAAGAATTAATTCCATTATCACACTGCTTCTTGAACATAACCACACTGGAATTACGAGTACTTTCTCTTCTCTCAAATATTAAATGCTAAGGAGTGGGCCAACACGGGAAATCTGACTAGTCATGTATCATGGATTGCTCCTGAATACCTAAGACACTTCAATGCCATTACCATCACAAGTGCTGTGCTCATTTCTCCCATTTCTGAAGTCTTCCTCATTACAGCCATGGATACTAATGAATGATAAATAGCTCACAGCACTTCTATCCACTGCTTTGGAAACATCATTAATGTGATCCATCCTTGGCTCTAGAAACGGAGCGAAACATTTGGATGGAGTTGCCAAATATCATTAGCATCACTTGTCTTTTTGACCAGACTGTAAAGACCTAATGAAAGGTAAAGCTATTTTTTATATCCTTTAAACAGTGCAGTTCCATTTCACATTCTTATTGGCAATAGAAGGAGCCAAGTTCTACTCTACTGCTAGACTGAGAAGTCAGATTATTTGCTGTCACTGGATTTGTCCTTTCAAATTAAGATACAGATATATTAGAAGTACGGAAAAGCTGCAGGGCTCAGTATTAGGGCCAGATTAATTTAATATTTTATTGATTATCTGGATGCCTAGATCAAGTGCACCCTTAATGAATTTGTGGACGACACAAAGTTAGGTGGGAGTGTAGATCTGCTGGAGGGCAGGAAGGCTCTGCAGAGGGACCTGGACAGGCTGGATCCATGGACTGAGGTGGACTGAGGGTCAACAGGGCCAAGTGCTGGTTCCTGCCCTCGGGTCACAACAACCCCAGCCAATGCCACACTTCAGGACCAGTCTCAGGTGTACTTGGTTTGCTTGCAAAGATACAGTAAAATAATTTCAAAGGTCAGCAGCCTGAGCCATAAACAGGGTTCCTTTTCCTCATGGGTTGCAGGATTCAGCTAGGTTTGACAGAAAGGTTGGAGAATAGGAAAAAATGAGAAAAAAGAAAATAAGAAATAAGGCTTGCAACCAGGTATTTAGAAAGCAGATTTTTATGATGATGAAATGTCAGGTGACATCCAAGTTAAAGAAAAGACCTGACAGTTCGGGACGCTTTTGTTATAATGATTTCTTTATCTGACTGCTGCCATATGTGATTTTTGAAAGACTTCTGACATCTAATTTCTAAAGCTTTGTTCATAAGCAATAACTAGTGTGTTTAATCTCTTCAAGACAAGGACTCTCTTCTTTTGTCCATGCACAGTACTTAGACCTAGCATAATTTAGAGCCTCTAGATATTGTGTGTGTGGGATACTGTAGCATTCAAAGCTTAATGCATGGCATTTTTCCTTTTGTTTAATTTGAAAATATTACCCTTATTTTTTCCATACTGTCCAACAAAAGAATATGGCCTTCACAAGTGGAGTTGTCCCTTTCTACCCTCTGCAAAGCCTTACAGGTGTATTTCTCTTGAACACGCAGTACAAGCAAGCCTTCGGAACAAAGCGTGACATCAAACTAGCTCATCAAGAGAAACTCTGGCAGCTGTCCATGACACTGCTGAATGAAAACACTTGTCAGGGCTAACACACAGCCAAGCATCCATGGACAGACAGGGAAGCACTCACTAATTACTTCCCAAGTCTTCCCATTTACTTGATTGTGCCTGGCTCACAGAGACAGTATGCGAAACCCCTGCTCTGCAGGGACTTGGTGCTTGCACGTAGAGACATTAGACCTTCCTGACAGGAAATTGCTTTTCTACCTTAATGTTTCCACAAAGAACTGGTAAGATGCAGGAAATAATTCTGTGAATCTGGCATCAGATGTGCATAAAACTTCAACAGTTCCTGTAAGCAGGTAGGATTATGTGTATGCATTGGTGTGCACTTCAGCGCAGATCAGGTGTGGCAGCACCCCTTGGCACTCCTGACATACAACGCTGACTAGAGAAAGGATTTTCCCGACCACACTTTGGGTGGATTGACAAAGACAGCTGTGAAGGAGGAAGAGATGTTTGCAATACAGCATTTCTTTTGGCCTTAGCAACCAAATTCATGTTTCAAGAGTGAAAAGTTTCTGCCTAAATTCATGGAATCAAGTAATCATCGATGCTCTATAAGCCGTTAGAACTATGAAATTCAAATTAATGTTTTTCAGCTTATTTATCTTAAATATGCTAAGAACAGCCTTTCTTCAGTGGAAAGACGCATCCCACCTCCTGAAGCTCCTTAGCTGCCTCTTTTTCGTTGAATTGCTTGAGGAAAGGAAATCTCATAGCCTTCTGCCTGAAACAAGCACATAACAAGCTCCCTAAATCTAACAGAGGTCTCTACCTTTTAAGCTGATCTGGGGAGCACTTTTTATAGTCTATAGTCTAAAATATTTGGCTAAGGAAGAATAGCACTACATGAAGGAGTGCTGTGCCTGAGGACACTCAGAAACTGACTGGCTTAAGACTCCATCTCCTCCTACTCTGCCTGCATCAGTGTGATCAACATTCCCCAAGACAGTGTGGGAGTGTGCAACTGGCCAGGGAACTACCTGCCACTAGCAGGAAGAGCACTGGACATCTCAAGCCTTCAAGCGTCTTACTTTTTCCTCCTGGTGGGACACAAATGCCTTACAGCGAAGAGTAAGCTTGTCTGCAAGCAGTACAGAAACTTTTACTTCTAACACACACAGTTCCTCTAAAGTACCATTTGAGGAGTTCTTTAGGCATTGTTAAAGGATGCCACAAGCCCAGTCAATATTTACACCTATATAAATTGTCTTTAACAGGAGACAGTGTCACAATACAGGAAAACACACAACACCCTTCCAAGACTTCTGGAAATATCCAGACCTTACCAGGATTTAAGTCTGACTTATCTATTTTTTATGTTTCATCTTGTCAGGATGAACTTGCTTAATTTTAGTAAACATATGTTCATTGTCAGAAGCACAGTTGATTCAGATATAAGACATATTGTCCAGGCATTGCTATACATGAAACACAGTACAATACACAAAAAGTGCAATGTGTGACTGTCAAGATACGTGGTCTGAAACTTAGGAGGTGAGTTTGTAATTCAACTGGATGAGAAAAAGGATTATTTGAAGTGATCATAAATTGTTGTGAACTCATTAGATGGGTATCTGTTTAATACCTACAGGTATAATTTTTATCTTTTTTTGCAAGATAGCGGATCAGATGATTTATAAAAGCATTTGTTGAAAATGTAATAATCGCTTTAGGCATAAATAAATGCTTTACAGACCACAGAATAATTGAGACCATTTTCACAGTTTAAGCTACCCTAGCTAGTTGCATTGACTCAGTTCACCACTGGTGGAAAAGGAAGGTCTCATGGAGACAACTGACTGGGCTTAATACCTCACTAGTGTGCAGAAAGGGTGGCTACCTCACCCTGAGCTAGTGTGCAGAAGAGTCATCACAACTCAGATCCTCCCAGCCAACACACTGTAAAATTTAGAGCACCATCTTCAGAATAAAATTCCTGTTTCACAGGTTTTCTTTCTCCTCACCTCTGACCAAAGGAGATTATTGTGTTTTGACTTGAGAGAAAAAGGCAACATTTCATATACCTTCATTTAAACATAAATAGTATTTTAAGCCTTCAACTTCTTTTGTTTGCTTTACAACTTGAACACAACTTCTCTTACAAAGTTAGAGACTGAGCTTCTTGCACATGCAAATGAGTTGATGCCTGTGTAAGATACATTTACTCTCTATATTCTACAGAGGCAGAAAAAAATAATGAGTTAATTAAAAAAAAAACACCTTCAAGATGAACTCCTGACCTTATTGACACCCACTGACCTCTTCCTTTTACACGATTGAGTCAGCAAGGCCAAATTCCACTCAAAATCATCCTGAAAATAAAATACAATTTTATTTTCTCTAATTGGAAACTTGATTTCCCTAATTCATGTATTTATTATATATATATTGGTATGAGCACCAAAATATTTTGCAAAGGTGAAAAAGTATTTTTATTATATGAGAGAGCATGTCAGAGCAGAGTTCAGCCAGGTAATCTGTAGAGAAAAATCTTAGAGGTAAATTGCTGAAGATCACAGAATCACAGACTGGTTTGACTTGAAAAGACCTTAAAGCTCATCTTGTTTCAGTCCCCTGCCGTGGGCAGGGACACCTTCCACTAGACCAGGCTGCTCAGAGCTCCAAAGATTACCTGAATTGTCTTGAGTGTAGTTGACCTCCTGAATGTTTGCTTAAGTAAATATGAATCTAAAAAAACCTGCCACACTGAGTTCTTTATCTGGAGCTGCTGCTTAAGTCATTTATTAGAGCGACACAGTTCATAAAAGCAGATCTTCTGGAAAGTGCAATTTCTTTTGCTCTCTGCTCACAGATTCTTTCTTATCTTGCCTGTAATTAAAAATATTAACTGATGTTTATTAATACTGAAATACTAACATAACTATACAATATAGTGTAATTAACATAGCATTAAAACCAGTAAAATAAGATCACACTATTACCAAAATTGTAAATTTTCAAACTCCCTTTTGGTTAGTTGTTTCTAAAATACCTAGATATTTCTATCGTTTAGACATCTCTAAAAAAAAAAAAAAAACCTATATCATTACTAGTTGCATTCACAGAATTGTTACTCATACTCAGATTTGATTTTGCCCCTATACTTCTAGAGGTGTACATACTTATTCAGGAGTTAAAAAAAACTCATTTCCAAATTACAACATAATTATTTAGAAATTACTTCTGAAAAGTCAGTTTATTTTTAGAAAGTTATCACATATCTTTTCCCAAAATAATTAAGGACATAATCACTGCATTCTTTATAAACTTTGCATTATTTGATCACTCCTCTGGAGAAGCGGGGGTTTTATATCCTCTGTTACTGTCTGTTGGGATTTAATTTTCTCTTTAAGGCAGGCTGAAACCTGTTTTTTGTGGTCACAAACAGGTCTTGCACAAGCCTTGAGCACCACCTGAAGTGGATGGCAAACACGCACTTTCCCAGCAGCAGCAGCTCAGTGTGACACAAGTTCAGCTCCCAGCCCCGGTTCGCCCCACTGAGCCCCTGTGGCCTCACCACCCAATTCTCTTCTAGCAGATTTGTCCTCTCAAAGAACCCAGGTAATACTAGGGCAGAGTTACACGCTCACAGTTCTGAAATCCTGTGTCCAAGAGGTGTTGAATGTTTCTTTAGCAATTGTTACCTATGAACTCAAAGCCTGTAACACACAGAGGCTCTAGAGCCCAGGCACGTGAAGGTGAGATACACGTAAGGTAATATGCCAAGGAATTTAGCAATATACTGGCATCAAGTAAGATTCCCGTGGAAAGCAATGCTGTGTCACTCCCTGGGACAGACTCATTAGCAGGTACTTGGCCTGTGCAAGGTCCTGATTATCTCTGCTCTCTGAGATGACTTCCAGCCAGTTCAGTTGTTTCAGCAGAGTCCCATCCCCTGAATGGAAAGCCCTACCTAGCCTGGCAGGGGCTTCTTTCCTGCAAGGAACTCGCCTTTGTCAAGGGACTGCCCCATTTCCTCTTATTAGCTATGTGAAAAAATAGTTCCTACATGGATTTCAGATTTGCTGAGCTGGTGAAGAGCTTAGGGTGGGTTCATAAGTGATGAGGGGTTTCTGGGTACAAGTACAGCTCAAGAAAAACAATGAGACATGGATTCCGTGTAAATGGCTTATAGATCTCAGAAGTCTGTTATCACAAAGGCTACGGTTCATATATCACTCCTATTGAGATAATTATCCTTTCAGGAACAGCATAGGAACAAACTGAGATAAAAGGCTCAGATGGCTCTGTAGTTTTGGCTGAAGAGGAGAGGGATCAGTCTGGGCTGAAAGCTCTACATACAAGTTCAGATGTGTTTCTACTCCTACAGTGCAAGGCTTAGCATCTCAGGCTTCCATTCAGTATAATCCATGGCAATTAACAGATGAAAGTAGGAGCAGGGGTACCTGCTGTACCACAAGAGTGGTACAAAGAAAGGGGGAAGGGCAAAAGAAAACTAAACACACAGAACACCTCTGACTTCAAAACTGCATAACCTTAAGTATTCTGCTGTGCATTCCGAAGTCTAACTCCAAAGAATTATTTTAGCTGAAAAACAATCTTGTAACAGTCTCCAGATAAAGCTTTCAGTAACTTGTATGTTTAATCTTGGGAGCAAAATTAGGCCTGTGCTGAACACGAGGAAGTTCTGGAAGTAACTTTGAGTCACCTTTCAAGCTGGCCAACGTAACACAGTTTATAATGGGAGGCCCCAAACTGCCATGTCCTAAGTCAGAATGCCTTGATGGAGTTAGAGAGGCAATTAAGTAAATATTGCAGAATTCCTTTTTGCATATAAACTGCCTGGATGGTCATTGACCCATAGGCACGCCCTCAGCAGAACACCAGACTGCTAAAGATAGCAATATCCCAATTTAAGACTAAAATAGGATTAGAATTTTTAAATTGCTTAATCTCTTCCTGAAAAAACTGTATTCCATACCCTGTATCTTCAAGCTAGATATAAAATTTATTTGCTACATAAAGATGTTATTAATCTTAATTTCTTGTTATCAGTAAAGGAACACATGAGAAAAATCCCTTGCATGTTTACAATGGGTTGAATAAAAATTCCAAAGCTTCAGAATTACAAAGTCTATTCCTGCAATAGTTTACACACATAGAGAGCTTGAAGTGCTCAAGTGATGCTGGTCTCTGACAGGCTGTAAGTAGCCACACAGGTTTGCCAGGGTCAAGACTGTCAGGTATGTGTAATCTAGGACTCAGCCATTAGACAGACACTCAAATGCATTCAATAAGCCCCCATTTGCTAACTTGCAAACTCATTTTCACCATTAGATATTCACACTCCATGTGGTCTTATTAGCAGACGCTGCAGGTTATCACTATTAGCTCATACTAAAATAAATATATTAAGAAAAATATAGCCTTATACAAATAACTTGCATGACTTTTGCATAGCAAAGGTGACTGTTGTCAACTGGTGCAAAAGACACACCCCACAAAATTAAGCCAGCTAGATATTTTTAATAAGCCTAAGGCTTTTGTATTTACCTTTCTGCTGTGTAGAACACACATCCTAAGGTACAAAGATGAATCCAGTCCAGCCTCTGCCTCAAACCCTATCCACCTTGTTGATCAATATGCATATTTTACATAAAGACATGAAGTGCATTATTATATAAGAAAGCACAGGAATCTATTGTCAGGGCACTGTGCAGTTTAAAAGATCCCTGGAGAGACACTCCCAGGTTGGCAGGGCCTTTGTGGTCCACAGCTCAGCATAACAGAACCTCAGTAATGGAACAGGGTAAACCAGGGTCCAGGTCCAAAGGTGCCTCCAGGGTCATGGAGGCTGGTCTGGGGCTAAGCTGAGCAAGCAGTCTACAGCTCAAGGGCCCGAGGAACAACAGCCACAGCTGAGCCACATCCAGAAACCACCACTCCTTCCAAAGGGCCTCAGGGCTGAGCTTAAATAGAGATCCCAGCTTGGAGGGGGGTGCGGAAGGAAGCCCCAGGTGAGGGTGATCAGGGCCATTAAGGCTTTTTAGAGCCCTCAGGACCATAACACCCATTACACTTTTGTAAGACAGAGAATTTTGTGCTTAATTGAGTTAAGTGAGAGCATCCATGGTCAGATAGTATTCCTGGTGCTCCTTACAGTGATAACATTGTGTTAAGTGTTGGTGAAGAAGACCTTTAGGACCAATATATAAAGATTAGATAAAAAGCCCCCTCTCTGTCAAGACTTTGGCTAGACAGAGTGGTTTCTTGTTTTACAAAGTACCATGGGATCTTTAAAAACCAAAATCAATTAGCATTCTAGGATTCTAACTGATCCTAAGGGTAGTTAATCAATAGTCCCTTTAAGAAAATAAACTTTATTCCTATGTTTTCTGATGAAGTGCTGCGATCTACTAGGAGTCATGTTTGGCTAGGGAAGCCTACAGGAAGGAAAACAGCTGCATTTTTTGTCCACGGGTATGTTTTGATAGAAGCCAGAGAAAGCAGAAGGTAGGGTGGGGAGCTAAGAAGGGGCAGGAATACCTTTTCGTTTTACAGGCCTGGATGGGGCAGCAGCAGGTTTCCTTGGTTGCTTTTTTAAAGCAAGGTGGCTGGAACTTCATGGATGTTGTTCAGGGCACAGCAGAGAGGCTGAACTCCCGGAGACTCTGGTGAAACTGTGGCAGGGTTGGCTGCTGGCTGGTGACACAAATGTTCCTGTGTGCCCCCAACACGACAGTGCTGTTGGGATCCAGCAGCAGTCTGCAGGGGAAGGTCATCCAATCTTTAGTAAGTACAGCATGACATGAGGAAAGTGAGACTGTTGCTCCTCTGGCAGCAGAGAGAGTCGTTCCTCCTGACAATGTCAGGAACAACTTGGAGGGTAACAATACAGGACAGTCTTCTGCTGCTCTTCCCCATGGGATAAATAACTCTCATGAATGCATTTACAGGGCTAGCATGTGACTGCAAACCTTCATTCTCTCCAAGAAAGAGAATGATCAGATTTAACAAGGGAAGAGGTACTTAAGTCCTGAGATTTTATGTCCCGGTTTTCTACTGCTTTGTGACAGAACTAGATATTTTACTAGCAAAATGCTGCATCAACTTCAAATTTCTCTCCTCTGTCCAATTCAGCAGAAGGGCCTTCCACAGAAAATCCTCATCCATACTGGTGTCATGGGAAACGAGTGCATGACTGTAAAATGCATTCAGCAGGTGTCTGCTTGTTAGTTTATTGGTGTCAAAAGCTGGCACGAAACTGAAATTGGCAACATGGGGTAAATGTATGCCATTGTGGAGAACGGACATGCAGTATTTGAAAACTTTTCTTTCTTATTATTCTATAGTAAAAAGCCCAACTCTCAAATGCTGTCAACTCACGTTTGAAGTCCTCTGACCCTTTTGCTTCTCCCCACCACCACTTGCGAGGCCTGCCAACTTTCAAATGGGGCTTCAAAGAGAAGAATAGCCTGCCTAAGCCTTTACAGTATTTTTAGGAACTAAGGACAGCCTAAAGCAATATTATAAACAAAAAATGTTGAGCAAATTGTTTGCAGGAACACTGAGCAGGTGGTGGTATCAACTGTGGCTTAGAAAATCGTAAATTTCTGAGGAAGTTTTGGCCATTGTTGGAATCTGCTGTGGACAACAACCAGCAGCAGCAGGAGGATGTAGGATCCAATCTCAGCAACACGAGCTGGGTTATTCCCTGAGATCACCAATTCCTGATTTACACAACAAGAGATGCTAATGTTAAAGAAGAGGTGACTCAGATCTTAGTAGAGACTTCAGTGGACACCTTAGGTTGGGTATTGTTCCCATAGGGGGCACACGGGAACAAGAGAGAAAGAAGGAAGCAGCAGCTCATCTGTGACATCAGTGAGGTGGGCAGGAGAGATCTGCCTGCAATAGACAAGTCTGTGGGACACAGTGAGAAGGAAGGATAGCGAAGAAGGTGTCCAGAAAGCCTGACCAGAAACAGTCATTAGATATCAGGGATGCAGGACTATGTGGGTCGCCCGGGATGCTGGTTGATGTCAGGGATGCAGGATGGGTTTCCTGAGATGCTGGCTGATGTCAGGAATGCAGGATGGATTGTCAGGGATGCAGGATGGGTTTCCCAGGATGCTGGTTGATGTCAGGGCTTCAGGATGGGTTGCCCGGGATGACGGTCGGTGGCAGATCCGCCCTGTGGGCGTGTCCGGGCGGGTCTCGGCCCTGCCGGTCCCGCCCGGCGGCCGCAGTAGCAGGAAGCGGCGGAGCGCGGCCGGGGAGCGTCGGTGGGAGCGATCGCGGTGTCCCGGGCAGGGGCCGGCGGCAACGCCCAGGAAGCGTCCCGAGGGGGAAGCAGCCGGGGCAGCGGGACCAGGAGGGCTCCTGGTCATTCCCGTGTCGGGAGCGCCGGGTGCCGCCTCCGCGGCGGCCTGACATGAGCTCATCGGCGGCGGCGGCGGCAGCATGGCCTGTGCCCGGAGGGACGGGGAGGCGGACGGCGAGCCGGACCGCTCCCTGCGGCACATGCTGCGGGCGATAGCGGAGGAGCGGAGCCGCGCCGGCCTCCGGCACGACATCAGCGGCCTCGGTGAGTCGGGCGGGGCGGGCGGGAGCGGCGCCGGAGCCGGGAGCCCCCGGAGGGAGCGGTAGCCCCGGCCCGGCACCGCGCCCGGCTCGCTGTCAACAACAACACCTGTTGTGTTCCGCTGGCACGGGGACCTGCCCTTCTGCCTTCCCGAGCCCCCGGGCGCCTCTCGGGCTCATCCCCTGCTCCATTGTCTGAAATGCCCTTGGAGAAGAATGGTCAGAAGGCACCGCGCACATCAGCCCATATTGTATTTTTTAAGTGTAAACTACACAGCGTGTGTTTTGGGATGGAAACAGAACGGATTTTTGGTGCCTCTTGCCAATGCTCGCTCTTGTGCGGCTCTCAGACGCTCTCTAGAGATTCTGAGCCTGACACCTCCCTTCTCTGTTTAAATGACTTCACGCCGCTTGCCATGGTCTAGTAAGCACAGGATGTTATGGCTCTTGCAGGTCAGTTAATTTTTTAAACCGTGGAGGATTTCTTAAGCTTTCTGTCTTGTTTATTTTCATCTCGGTTGATGCAGATTTCACATGGCACGTCTTTATTTAGCTTTTGGCAAAGCTTATGCACTATAAAACAAAAGTTTCAGGTTGAAATTCAGTCGACTTTAGGCAAAAGAATGGTATGGCAGCTCCTTAACCAAAATTGTTCACATCAGGAAACTCTTCTGGCCAAGCTAGTGAATAGAAACTACAAATTTTTATATGCAGCAGGAGAGATCATTGAACTTGTTCTTCACATCCAAAATTTCTGTCTACCTTATTCAAAGCTTTTGTATAGCCAGGACTGGAGCTGTGTTCTAAGGGGATGAATATCCAGAAGTTCTTGCAGGGGCAGAGCCTAAAATGATGAAAAGTGATGTGCAACGCTTGTTTCTTCCATGGTGCCTTTATTAATGACTCCACCCTCCTCAGCTCCTTTATAAGGCCCCAAAAGTCTCCTCCATTTTTGAGTCTTTGTTAAAAGCTCAGAATAAGTTCTTATTCAGGTTTTACAGGCTGTGAATTGACATGGAGAATCTCTGGTTCTCTGCCTTTATTTATCAGTTTGTCTGCCAGTGCTTGCTATGGTCTCCCTGGGAAGGAATGGTCTCTCTGTTCTTTCCTTTTGCTTTGCCACAGAGCGAAATCTTGTATGGAGAAAGAGAAATGATTCTTGGGTCTTTATTCCTTTTTCTAATGGAATTGGCTCTCTGGGCTGTAATGTAGTGTCGAAATGTTACAGGGCCTAATAAAGTAAGTAATATGTTGTGGCAAAGAAATTGTAAACAAAATGGGGAAAACCCCACAAAATCTAAATGCCTGTGAGATTGCATTCATTGGAAAGCTTCTGTCAGGTCCTGTTTAGCCATCTCATGTTTGAATGTGAGATAAAGACTGCCAGGAACAGAAATATCACCATCACTTTCTTTTGCTGAAAGTGGAAAAGGGAAAAACTGTGGTAGCTGATAAGACCATGCAGATACTTCTTCTCTACTTGTATTTGAGCACACATCCACAACAGCCCATCATGGGAAGTCCTGCTGAGTAGCTTTGGGATAGTCACACAAGGAATAGGACAGTGTACCTACCTCTCTTCTACCAGCTGAAGACTTGAAAGGAAAACCTCTGGAGAGCTGCTTAGCTAGTGGCACTGAGGGGCTGCTCGTGGCTGTGGAGACTTGCCCATGTATGTCTAACCCTGTGTGGAGATGTGCATTTTGCAGTGTGCTGTGTGTTCCCTGATCCATAACGTCGTTATTCCCAGTTAATGAGAGCTCTTTCCCCTGTGCTGTGATTTGTTGCCAGGTTAGTAAATTGTTTAAATACCTCCCCTAGGAAAAACACTGAGCTTTTGGAGTGGTGCTCCCTAGAAACTGTAGATGAACCCAAAGGTGTAATTCTGTGGCTTAAACTTAGGCACATCTGCTCTGTACTAGTGAATGCTGTTGCAAGGCATGCAACACAGTTGGAATAGCCTGGGCTGTTCTGGAGTATGCTGGGCTCTGGCAGCACAGCAGATGTAAAGGATTTTCCTCAAGTTCGGAAGTCATGAAAGTAGTCACGGTCCTGTCCGGGTTCAAGTTGTTAACAGATTTTGTCTGCCTTTTGTGCCAGGGTGGCTCATCACCTGTGGGGCTTCAGGACCTGCACACCCACAGCTGATTTTATATTCATGGTGGGACTTTTTGTGGTGGCCATATCCTTTTGAGCTGTATCAGTAGGTGAAACCTGTTGTTTTTCAGTTCCCTTCAAATCAGCTGGCAAAGACTGCAACAGTGGCTCTTCCCTGAGTGCTGTTAATCCTTCAACAATAAAACAGGACTCACTGGGTCATAACTTGGCCATCCTCTCTCCTTTTGTGTATTTCCTAGAAATGAGCCCAAGGAGGAGAAAATTGCTATTTTTGCTGACACTGAGGTTTGGTGAGAGGAATTGCTTTGTGTCAAGAATGTCACATAAGCACTTGCACAAGTTTTGTGCAAAAATGTGAATACCCTTGTGTGGTGGGATTTTCTGTAATGTCCTGCTTGTGTAATGTACAAAATGTAGCACTTTAAAATAATGACTCATGTCATTATTTACCAAGCTGGGAAGGGTGATGTCTCTCCAAGAATTCTTGGCTGGATGTTCATGTCACCCAGTTGGACAGTACTGCTCTGGTGTTGTGCACTAAGGTCCCTCTGAAATGCCATTGGTTACAACATTTCTCTAGCAAAATATTTTTCCTCCTGAGAGAACGACAGATGTGCTGTGTGTCTCCTCAGCTAGCCTGCATGTAAGGCTCTGAAGTTACCTTTTGGCCAAAGCCCTGAACTGGGAATGTTTTATTTTTGGTGGTTCCTGATACTGCTGTGTAATATTTTCAGATACTTGTCCTTGTCCTTCTGTCTTTCAGTGACAATTTGCCCTGCTTTTAGAGTAGTAGAGTGGGTTTGGGTGGAGGTGTGACTTTATTCGTACTGGAACTTAGAATGAGTAAGAAAAAATAAGTAGGTAGATCGGAACAATCTCGAACTGTGGCTGGTCAGTAATGGAGACATGTAGTAGGTGAAAAATGGAGAAGTTGTAGGGATCCTGAAAAGAAGGTGACTGCCCTGTGGAGAGCAGCACATGGAGCTTTAACAAGCAGCTGAAAACCAAGGTGTGTAACGGGAACCTGTTCCAGGTGCCAGCAGAGAGGCCCAATAGTCTTACCTGTCATGAAGAGTTTCTTGTGCTTGCTTTCCTGGTGGTTCTGGGGATGTTCTGGGACTTGAATGATTGTTGAGGAGAGGAAAAGTGTACTTGACATGGGGGCAGCAGAAGCAGGAATGTTCATCCTCAAAACCAGAGGGTTGCCTGGACTTGTTTGTGCAGCAGTGCACAAACCTCGGGGCTCATCATGTGAGAAAAGACTGTGGCATGATTCATGGGCCACATTACCTTCATGAGTAAGACCTGGAAAGAATTCTTTAGCCTTCCTGGGAGAACGGAACATGAGGTGGCACACAGTAAATGCTGGTCCCTGTGATGGAAACATAATGTGGGTAAAGGAATTAAGAACAGGGGAGGAAATTTTTGGAAAACAGAAGAGGTTAAAATGAAAAATTTAAAGGAGAATTAATTTGGATTTGAATGTACTAGATTCAGGCCTTACCTTTTTCATAGTGTAGTAACTTTTAATTAAATTATAATATTCAAGACGGATATATTTGCATTTGTGACTTTGAAGAAAGCATATCCACAGAGTAGGTGAAAGTGTCTGCAGAGAATTTACTGCAGCACAGAACTGGTTTGACAGGAGTCACTTTCCAGCAGACACAAAACATTCTTCATTCGTGGTTCTTCTTGGAGTTAGTTCAGGGAGTTGTGCAGTCAAAGGTGAGAAACGACAAAAGCCGCAAAGCTTCTTTTTCTTTTGATCTATTAGTTAAAAGAAGGTATGAAGATCATGTCTGTCCTAACCAAATTCACCAACTATGGGTAATGTGGCCTGTAACAAGTTTAATTTAGAACAATTTGATTTCAGTTTAAAATACATTTTTTATTACTTTTACCTTATTATTTACACTATTTATTTTGCCCTAGTTATAAAGTGTTTTGTAGCTAATGAATGTGAAACGTTCACTAAAAAATGTGTAGTCAAATAAGAGAAAAATAAGATACTAATGTAAGAAACTTACAAATAGTAAAATAAAAAAGTGTTTATAGAGTAGCTTCCTAATCAGTCAAAAACAAAAATACCCACCACAACATTCCAGCCAGGAGGAATCTGTATTTCTTTTCAGGAAAAGTTCTAGAAAGTGCAAATACAATGCAAGATCAGAACAGATTATTTAAATCAGAGTTAAAGTAGATACTTTGAAGTCAAAGTGATTTAACCAGTTTACCCTCAGGTAAATACCCTGATGTATTGAACCTCAGATTTATAGTTGGAGAAAGATGAGCAAATAGCAAAGAAATTCCACTGTGAAAGATGATTTTAAAGCTTTTTTTTTTTTTTCCCCTTTCATTGAAAAATGTCTGGAAGAAATTTCTGCAATCAAATACGTGTAGACATTTGATGTGTAGTTGAGCGCTTGATGGGGTGGTGTAGGAGAAACCACAGGTGGAGCAAACTCGTAGATCCAGTGGCTTTGTCCAGGGGATGGGAATGTACTTCTGCTTGTCCAAGGATTTTGTGTCCTAGGATCCCATCTTGTCACTTCTACAGTCAAGCGTGGGAGTGTCCCTGGGGCTAAACTCTAGGGCTGCAATCCTCTGGGATTAATACCTTTTTCTGTGCAGTTTTTTTTTTTGTTTGTTTGTTTTGTTTTGTTTTGTTTTTTGGTTTTGTTTTGTTTGTCTTTAAAGGTGATTCATTTAAAATTCTGTTTTGATTGTTCCTTGGAACCTTTTTCATGGTAATGTCACTAATGGACTGTCAGGCTTTCCATCACTCATCAGTATATTCAGGGATTTGTCATGTGGCTGTGAGGGTTAGCTTCTGTCTGGAGTATGACAGATATTCCATGCCACATCGATAATATAATAGACTCTCTTTTATTACAGCTTTCACATCTTTTTTTAACAGTGGGGTTATTAGTTTGTTCTTTCATTTTAATGAGATGAAACCTTATGGGATTTTTCATGTCCTGCTTGGGAGTGTGCGTGCTCAAATTATCAAAGTCAGACTGGAGATGCTGAAGTAAAGAGGCAAGATTTTTTTTTAAAAACCAACACCACCACCCAAAAAAAAAAAAGATCCCCACAAAATACCTTCCAGAACATTGTTTCCCTACCAAAATGAGCAGTTAAGTTTCTAAGGCATGGCATGATGCTGTTCATTTTTGGATGCTAGCAGAAGTTGCTGGATCCCCCCTACTTTTTTTTTTTTTT
>VZTF01000687.1:230482-258520 GCA_013397755.1 Cnemophilus loriae
TTTTTTTTTTTTTTTTTTATGAGTGTCCCTCTGGGTAGAATTATGAATCCATAAGCCTGACAATGGGAACAGTCAGGGAATTTGAAAACACCCGTCTCTTATTTATGTAATACTGTAACTCTGGTAACCTTAGCGCTTAGTTTTGTTGTTCTAGTAGTGTGCTCTAAATCTTTAGTAGGGTACTAAGTTGTAAATCCATTTGGAAGTCTGAGTTCTGTTTTTCAAATTTAAGATGGATGGGAGGTTTGACTTAGTGATTAGGACACATCTTACCTGTAAGGTTTAGGATGGATCTTTTAAAGATTTAACATTCTATCTATTTGGATTTGTTCCAAGGAATGAAAACTGGAATTTCCCGAAGAGTGAAATGTGTTGATCTCCCCTCTAACTGTTAGTGTTGAAGGTGCTGATCAACAGAAAAGGCTCATAGGATGCAGACTTTCCAATAGCTGAAATATAGTGTCTTATGTCCAGCTGCATTTCTGGAAAACCGAAACCCTGCGGTTAAATAGTTAGTAATGATTGTTGCATCTACTTATCCTTGTAAACTGGCTCAGTAGGATGAGGTAGCAGCTCACTGACATTTTAAGTATTACCAGGAAGTGAACGATAAGGTAGAAAGTCTGCACAAAATCAATTCATGGTGTCAGGAGCCCACTGAATAGTGAAGCTTCTTTCTACAGACAGTGTTCAAAAGTATGTGAAACAAGCTGGTTTTGATCTGTCTGCAGTCCCTTGGGTTAAACAGGGTGAATTTCAGGGAATCAAGGTTGCTCTTTCTTTGGGGTGTGTGATCATAAAGAGGGTTTTGGTTACCTTTCTCTGTGCAGGAAATAAAATTCAGTCAGGATACAGGAATGGCAGATACAGCATCACGCTGCTGCTGCTGTGGAGTTGTGGTCACCTGGGCACACTGCAGCAGTAGTTCTGTTGACTGAAGTTAATCAGGTGCACCAACAGTCCTAAGTAATTTTTTTCCCCTGAATTCTTACCGTTTAAGGCACGAATCGTATGTGTGAAGGTTTATAGGGTTTTCTGCAATTTCAAGGCTTTAAAACTGAAGTTCTTGTCATTTTGGTTTGCCTGGTCTCTAGTATAGACAGTGTGCTAGTACTAAGGAGAAGTTGAACTCTAAAACCAGTAAAATTCTTTATCGTCCTGCTCTGGGGGTTTCCTAGACATATTTCCTTAGGGGCCACAAGTTAACTCCTTTTAGGTGAACGTAGTATTTTGCAGGCAGGTAATGTGTTCTGATGTGAAGAGCAGTTCATTTTGGAGCCACATCTGTCCCGCCACAGCAATGAGGAAACCGCTACTGGTGCTGGTATTGAGGCTGAATTTGCTGTTTCAGGATATTTTTTGCATAATTTTCTTTCTTATGTTAAAAAGCAGAGCAGATGGCAGGCAATCATCAGTCCTTCACATTTGAAACACTCTGGGTTGTTTCCAGATACAACAGTGTGCTGGATGTGCAGAACTGCATTTGAGGTGACCTAATCTGTTGAACTTTGTCGTGTTTCCCTCTGGAAAATGACATCATTGGGCTTTTTGTCCCTCCTCTTTAGGCAAGATATGCTCAGTGAGTCAGGCTGAGACCGCCCCTGGTTTTGCTGTTTGTGTTGAAAATCTTTTTGGCTCAGTAGTGACCCAGCTCTTCATAAGCTCCCATGCAAAGGCCCCATGTCAGGAATTGCCCTGCCTCCATGCCCAGAGTGATTTCAAGTGTCAGGAATATTGTGTTAGGTGTTGCTCTCATTTTATCAATCTGTTGGTACTGCGTCGTGTCAGGTCTTCTGTAGGAATATTGTGAACACTTGGGTGGGGTTTCCTTTGAGCATATGGAGGTGGAAAATAGATTACTTCAGATTATCTGTGTCTGGAAGTAACATAGTTTTAGCTCCAAACTCTGTTTGCATGTCTAACTGCCAAGCTTGGATAAAAGGCAGAAGTGTATTGGGAGTTCTTGGTCCTACCTTGCAGGGCTTTGTGTGATCAGCAGGAACTTGAGAGATGGATTCAAATGCCAGTGAAGCTTGAGCTGTCTTTGCACTATGAAGAACTTGATTTAATTGCCTGGAGATGCCGAAACACCATCAAGATGAGGGAAGTGTTTTGAAATGGATTTATAACATTCTGCTAAGAGCTGCGAAGGATTTCAGTGGAAATTTATTCCTCTGCGTTGCTGGAGAGCAGATACAGGAGATCTTGAATATCTAGCAGTGTTACATTTCCAATAAGGGATATGTTTACTTACCTGCCTTAAAGGACCCTGAGAGGTGGGTTTTGAATTTCTATAAAACTCAGTGCTCTGTAATAGTACACAGGGCATTCAGTATGATTGACATAATCAGTCTGGAGTAGATGAGTTTATTGCCTCAATGAAGGTCACTCCTGCTTAGTGATTGCCTGATCTCATCCTTTCAGAAGGAAACAGCAAGCTCATGGCAGTACAACTTGGAGAGAAAGCTCTGTAAACCCAGGTGTCTTTCTGAATAATGATGATCCAGCTTTTTATATACTTTGTAGGAATGTTAAAGTACCTTTCTTTTTGTTTGTTCCTAATGAGTAGTTTAATTCTGCCTAATTAGTGAAGGTCTGAATGGATGACCCATGTTTTTCATAACAAGAGTGACTAAACTCTACTCAAAGCATCATTTGAATTATTAGTAGCCCATGTTTTACATGATTAAAGGGGAACTGATTTCATCCTCTTGGATCTTTGAAATTAAAAGCATAGATTATGTTATGGTGAGTTCTTTGCTCTGACTCTTCAGATTCGTTCTGGATTGTTCTTCATAAGTGGTTTTTCTTTTCTTTCAGTTAACAAAGGAACAAAGATTTAAAGGTTTGCATTAGGTGCTTTAAAAATGTTACAGGATCAGAATAATTCTTATGAGATTGTTCACTTTCTTCTGTTCAACAACTGTCAGACTAACTCATTTGGTGATAGATATCTAAGTAGTCATATGTCTGTATATTTAATACGATACGTTAATCCCGTGACACAACAGAAGTATTTTTGAATGGAAGAATGATGCCTTTTGCACTTGTTCCACACTTGAGTGCATCTAGTTGCTCCTAGAAGCCAGTAGGGAAAATGTGGTTGTGAGTCTCAAATGGAAAAGTGGAAAGGCAGGCAAAGTGTAAGATTCCAAGTACGCTGTTTACCACTTTTACGATTTTGCTGTCTTGAATTCATTTCTAGGTATCTCCAAAATAAAGAGATAAAAAATTTAGACTTGCTGTATTGAAGCTCACTCTAATGTTTTGCTCTGAGGCTGCTGTAGCTGGTGCCAGCAGTGTCAGAGTTGCACTCAGAGCAGGCTAGTGTCCCGTTCCTGGAAGCTGTGCTGTCTTCTGTTCCTTCCTGTGACATGGCCAGGAGCACCACCTGGCCTGTAAATAACATAAATTCTGCTTTATCAACAGAAAACATAAACACAGAGTAGTCTGTGATTTTTTGTGGCAGAAGTTGAATTCTGAGTTCCTTTCCAATTTGAATTATTTTCTACAACTTCCAGAAATGAAGAAAACTCCAGATTAGAATTTTTCACCCTATATTGTTCTGAATTGGGCAAAAGGGGAAAATCAAGTGTAGACATGTCCTTCCTCTGTCTCCTTTTCTGGTAAGAAACCTTGAAGGGAATCATAAATGTTTCTTCAGCAAAATGATGTGAAGAATGCAGTAAGTAAAAATGTAATGCTTACCTTGTACTTGCTTGTCACTGTCTCTGAAACCTGAGGTTGAGAACATTTCCTAAATGGAAATGAAACAGAAAACAAAAGGATAGGGGGAAATTGGAGTTACTCTGGCTGTTATCTAAAGCCTTGGTGTGTCTCTTCAAGTTCAGGATCTATGCTTCAGTGCTTTAATGATTGAATAGAAGACTATTAAGATTTATGTTCTTTACTTCTAAACTGTAGTTGCAACATCAAAAGGCAGTAAACTGTGTAATCAAAATCCCGGGGGAGGATGTTTAGAAGACCAGTGGTGGGGAAAAGCAGTAAAAGACATTGCCTTGTGGTGCTTGTGCTGAGGAATTTTCTAAGGAAGACCTTTCTTTTTCAGCTCACGTGTTCCTGCTTGAGACCTTGTAACTGTCATGAGATAGAAGAAGTGATTTCTCAGTAGATAAAGGTTGTGACTTTCTCTGGTTGTTTATAAACCATTTTTTGTAACTCTTTTTAGCCTGGAAAGAGTGCCTGTTGAGGGTGATGTGGTGAGTGGGAGAGACCCAGGGAAGGAAGGATGGTGAAAGAAGCAGAGCTGAAGTGCCAAACAATAGTCATGTTGCAGGTTGGAGGCAAAAAGCTTGGAAGTCTCTTAACTCTTTAGCCCAGTATTCTGTTCACTTGGCCAGGCTGCTGTGGTACACCCATGTACAAGCCTTCTAGGTCTATAGGGATTTGTAGCTGTGCAAGTCTCCCGTTTGGAGGAGGAAGTGGAACAGTGATGCTGGTTACCAGTGGAAAGGGATGGCATGTTTTCAGTAGCTAAAATATTAATGGAAGGCTAAACCTCTGTTTATGAAATAGAACAGCAACTTTGCAGTAGTTGCTCTCCCTTAAGGAGTAAGGTGCTGGCTTTAGGGCAGTTTTTTGGGTTCTCTCTGACCGAAGGTAGTATGTCACGTCTCTTACTAAAATCGCCTCTGCCCCCTCTGCCCCCCTCCCTCATCAATAATGAACATTTCCAGAGAGAGCCAGTTTTTTTCTTTTTTCCAGTTGTTTGGTTGTGGACTAAGTTCTTGTGCTTTACTTCAGACTGTCAAGAAACTATCCCTTTCCTCACATGTATGAGGTGTCTGCAACATGAAAACCTGGGGTGCTGATGAGGGGATTGATGGTCTCCAACCCTGGACTGCTTGTAGGACAGCCTGGGCATGCTTCTTTGATGATTTTATGGTTTCACAGTAAAGTGATCCGCTGTTAGAGGAAACATTTTTCTTCTGTGCATGACTGATTTGTTTAAAGAGAGTGGCCTGTGTTTGCCATAAGAGGAGATTTCACTGGGATGTAGGTGAGTGGGCAGGCAGTTCACTTTTATTTCTAGCTAAACAGCTGTATTTGTTGTCTTAGAAACCTGCATTAACGGTAATGTCAATGCTAAAGGGAGTGCTGCCTAATTAGCTGAAATTTCTAGGCACTGGCAAAGACACTCAGTTTGTTGGACAACCCAACCCTGAACAACCCAACATGGGATTTTTAAAGGGCTTTTTTTTTTTTTTTTTTAAGAAACACATTCTTCTTTAGACTGGTTGTCTTATGTGTGCGTGTCAAGTTGGACACCCAGCTGAGAGATGACGGTGTCAAACAAGTATTTTCTAAAATCTGGGCTGCAAGATAGGAAAGTGTTGGTTATCAGCTTCTAAAAGTGAGTGGGTTTGTGGTGTAGAAGGTAAGTGAGAATTATGGCTTCCAGCATAAAGTTGCCAAGTGCTCACTCAGAAAGATGCTGCCGATGTTTCTAACCAGAAAAGAAACTGAATTTGGAATATAGCAGCCTGTGATAGTAAGTATGGGTAGGAAGTAACACTGCTTCTCTGCAAACTGCTCCTTCCTTCTGCCTTGGCAGCATGTTGCTAACTAGCAGCCTGGGCAAAGATAAGGTGGTGGGGGAGATATGTACATGAAATTATCAGTAATAACCACAGTCTTGGTCATTTTCTAAAACTGGAATACTTCTAAAGTACAATTTGCTGGTTTTACCTGATTTACCACAGTAGTCTCTCAGATAGGGCTTTGACAGTGGTATTTATTAAGTGTGAAAATAGCAACCGTGGATGTCATAAATTTACAGAAGTAGCTGTCTTTGATTGGAGAGATTGCTTTGGCAGAGACCAAAAATAGCATGTATTTTAGCAGTGAAAACACACATTCGTACTGTTACAGACAAGTTTCTGCATTCCAGCAGTGCCAGCATGCTTTGTAAGTTGCCGAGTGACCTTTCCAGGTTGGATTTAGGTCTTGGAAAGTTTGGGACTGTTGCTGGGTAATCCTGGAAGGAGCAGTAGGAAATGTGTAACCATTCGTCCCTCTTTCGCTGGGCTTAAAGTGTCTGCATCCAGTGGGGTTGCCTCCGTTGAAGGAGAATGTTTACACCTGCACTAAATCCCCAGTTAGGCCAGCTCTGAAACACAGCAGCTTTTCTGCAGTAGTTTCTTATGAAAGGCATAACAAGGTGATTCCTCTGGTGCTTCCCTAATCAGTAATCTAAATCTGTGCAAGTGATGCTGCAGTCCCTTGTGGAATTGCACATGGTTTGAGAGTTTGGGTGCAGTTTCCAGGGAACTGAACTACCACATGCTTTGAGAGGCTGAAGTACAGCAAAGTAGGTGACAACTGTTGGATGAAAATGGATTTATTATTTCTGTGCACTGCACAGAATCACAAAATCACCAGGTTGGAAAAGACCTCTCAAGATCATCGAGTCCAACCCATGCCCTAACACCTCAGCTAAACTATGGCACCGAGTGCCACATCCAGTCTTTTTTTAAACATATCCAGAGATGGTGATTCCACCACCTCCCTGGGCAGACAATTCCAGTATTTAACCACTCTTTCCGTGAAAAACTTTTTCCTAGTATCTAACCTGTATTTCCCTGGGTGCAGCTTAAGACTGTGTCCTCTGGTTCTGTCAGTTGTTGCCTGGAGAAAGAGACCTGACTACAACCACCTTTCAGGAAGTTGTAGAGAGTGATGAGGTCACCTCTGAGTCTCCTTTTCTCCAGGCTAAACAACCCCAGCTCCCTCAATCGTTCCTCATAGGGCTTGTGTTCCAAGCCCCTCACCAGCCTCGTTGCCCTCCTCTGGACATGCTCAAGCGTCTCAACGTCCTTCCTGAATTGGAGGCCCCGAACTGGACACAGTATTCAAGGTGCGGCCTCACCAGTGCTGAGTACAGGGGAAGAATGACTGCCCTGGTCCTGCTGGCCACGCTGTATTTAATACAGGCCAGGATGCTGTTGGCCTTCTTGGCCACCAAGACACACTGCTGGCTCATGTTCAGTCAGCTGTTGACCAGTATCCCCAGGTCCCTTTCCACCTGGGCACTGTCCAGCCACACCGTCCCCAGCCTATAACGTTGCAGGGGGTTATTGTGGCCAAAATGCAGGACTCAGCACTTGGACTTACTAAACTTCATCCTACTGGACTCAACCCATCCATTCAGCCATTCCAAGTCTCTCTGCAGAGCCCTCCTACCCTCCAATAAATTGACACAAGCTCCCAGCTTAGTGTCGTCTGCAAATTTACTAATGATAGACTCAATACCCTCATCCATGTCATCAGTAAAAATATTAAACAGAACTGGCCCCAGCACAGACCCCTGAGGGACACCACTGGTGACTGGTCGCCAGCTGGATGCAGCACCGTTCACCACCACTCTCTGGGCCCGGCCACGCAGCCAGTTCCTAACCCAGCAAAGAGTGCTCCTGTCCAAGCCGTGGGCTGCCAGCTTTTCTGGGAGTATGCTGTGGGAGATGGTGTCAAAGGCCTTGCTGAAGTCCAAATAGACAACATCCACAGCCTTTCCTGCATCCACCAGGCGGGTCACCTGATCATAGGAAGTTAGGTTGGTCAAACATGACCTACCCCTCCTAAACCCGTGCTGGCTAGGTCTGGTACCCTGGCCATCCTGTAAGTGCTGCGTGATGACACTCAATATCAACTGCTCCATTACCTTGCCGGGTACTGAGGTCAAACTAACTGGCCTATAATTACTACGATCCTCCATCCTACCCTTCTTACGAATGGGTGTCACACTGGCCAGCTTCCAGTTGTCTGGAACCTCGCCAGTGAGCCAGAACTGTTGGTAAATGATGGAGAGTGGCTTCACAAGCTCATCTGCCAGCTCCCTCCTCACCCTGGGATGGATCCCGTCTGGTCCCATGGATTTATGAACATCCAAGCAGCTCAGCAGTTCTCTGACTGCCTCCACCTGGGTAACAGTGGGACCATTCTGCTCTCTAATACCATCTACCAACCCAGGAGGACAGTTGTCCTGAGGACAAACCATCTTCCCACCAAAGACCGAGATGAAGAAGGCATTAAACACTTCCGCCTTCTCCCCATCTGTAGTTACTAAGTTCCCTCTCGCATCCAGAAGAGAACAGAGAGAAGGCAGTTCAGTAGCAGGTAACTGTATCCTTTCCATCGTGTTGACCCTTGCTAGGATTAGATATTCAAAGTAAACTGCCAGATACCTGTACAATGCTGTCTTTATTTGGTGTTTCATACTGACCTGTGGTATTTCTCTCTAAATTCATCTTCTAGGGTTACTCATGTTGGAAATTATTTCTCCTGTTATTATGGTTCTGTTTGAATTCTGCTTTTTCAAAGTGGAAATCTGTAGATGGTGCATGGGAGTTTATGCTTTTAAATTATGTGGGCTTTGATTCAATGTTGAGTGTTAACTGAAATGATGGTTTCCTCAGCATATGATGTAATAGTAAAGAAGAGACCTGCAGGAAGATGTGTAAACATTAGGAATACATTTTACAATTTTTTTTTTCTAGAGGAGATTGTGTTTGTCTTCTCAGCAGTGATGCTATGCAGCAATTTTTTGCTGTGGAAGAAGTGCAGGTAAAAATAGAAATGGAGAATTGAAACAAATATGGGTGAAAGAAAGTAATCTCTCTCTCACCTTCCACTTCTGAGTAACACAGAAACCATCCCAAGGAAAATAAAGGAGAAAACTGCAATGCCCAGAGTCCAAACACTGGGACTTCTTGATGCTTTTGTGCAAGTGAGCACTTCTTTTCCTTCAGTATTCTCATTACCTGTATGAAATGAAATAACAAATAAGGAATATTGTTTTTTTCCAGGATGTGAGGAATTAAAGGGTCCAAATTTGAGGAAGCTCTGAAACCCCAGCCAAATTTTGAGACTTTGTTTAACCTCAGGCATGTTCAGTTACACCTTTCTCTGTCACTTCTAGTGGACTTTCAAAATACTACACAAAAATCTGTGTGTCCCTTGCATTTTGGCGGTCAGCATCAAGTGCCTTCCAATACTGTAATATATGACACTGCATGACTGTTGTGTGAACCTTAGTATGAGTTGCAGGATCAGCTGAGTTGTTCTCTTCACATGTCTTCAACTTAAATAGTACATGAACTTGTGCTGGACTTCTGCAAGGTTATTCTGTGCTCCTCCCCATGAGAGAAAACAAATGCTGTAACGGTAATCAAAATGGCAGATGATATGTGGAGTTCAGAAAGTGGAATTAAAAGTGTTCCAGAAGGTGAAGTTTTCTGAAGCGACCACAAGTACTTTAGAAAGCAGTTGAGGGTGTAGATAAGACATGTTATTAGTATCTAGAATGGTGAGATGGGTACTGGGCAGAAAATCTTAGTTTGGTAAGAAAATAGGAAGAGAAAAACCCCCAAACCCAAATAAAACCGCAAAGCTGCAAGAGGATGCTTGTTAACTCTGGTAGTTGAACCGTGGTGTCCCTTCTCTCATAAGGTAAGAGCTCTCTGTGGGAGTTGTTCTACTGGCCTTTAGCTGTTTTCTATATAAGGCTCAATTCACCATAGAAGAAGCAATTTGGTCCTTAACAGAACCTCTTTGTGCTGTTTATTGTTCTCCTTTCGTTGTGCATTGCAGATATGCCTAAAGCCATACTCAGGTTTACTTCTGTGAATGAATCCCTTCTTTCTTGGGTGAAATTCAGTAAAACAGAAAATAGCAGAAAAGAATTGTTTGGATTCAGAAACAGGTGTACAAGATCTTAGGAGCAAGGGAGGCAGCTGAGAAACTTGTGGTGGTTGATTGCTCTTCAGTGTCGAGGGTATTCCTGAGGTGGGTGGATTTGTTTCCATTGCTGATGCAGTGGGTTTTTAAAAATTTAATCTTGGGAAATTAAAGCATATTAAATAATGAGCTTTCCTGTGTAAGGTATTGTTGATAAAGATGCATTCAAAGTGAAGAGCTCTGGGATGGATTTTCTTAATGCAAATCTGTGTAGTTTCACACCTGGTTGTGTTTGAAGTGTTGCCTGTAGTAGCTTTAATGTACCCTCTTCTAGGCCTGGTATTGTGTCCACTTGTGCACAAGCACATTTGACATCTGCACTGTTCTGCCTGTGCAAAAGGGTTCTTCCTTTTACTTGTGCTACAGCTCTGCAATGAGATGTGAAGAGCAGGGAAAAAGAGGAAGTAGTTTTGTGGAAAGGAATGTTCGTGCCCCAAAACTTGTTGCATTAGAAACTCTGCCACTGAGTTTAGCTGATTAGTAAACATCATCTTCACAGAGCAAGTTGGTATTACCTGGTTTGGGAGCTGTAATTGTTCCTGTGTTCAGTGCAGTCAAAAGAGGATGTCAGGTGTTAGAAGCTCTGAGGGAAGGGATTGAAATCAGTGTTTTGCTACAGAAAGTTTCCATGGCATTTGCTCATCTTTTAAATTGTAGACTTGAAAAGGTTCAGAGAAGGGCAGTAGAGGTGCTATGGGCATGACTTTTGTGCAGGGGGTACTTATCTGGTAGGGTGGGGCTTGTCAGCCTGGAAAGGGGATGCTTCAGGTCCTGTGTGCCACAACATACTTGTGAAGTAGATGGTGTGAAATACAGTGTGTAGGCAGTAATTGCTCACTGTGCCTTTATGTGAATAAAACCATTGCTTAAAGTTGGAAATTGGTAGGAAAAAAACCTCAAGCCCCTAAAAACTCCCAAACCAAACAAAACCACCTCCTGTATGGTAAAAGCTGTGGGATTCATGGTCACAAACAATCGCAGGTTGTGGAAGTCTAGGTGTGTCCAAGGAGATGATGAGCAGGTGACTAGAATGGCCATCCAGCAGGAGCTGCCATGTTGACTGGTCTCTGGCACAGTGGGGGCTGTGAGGGTACTGAGGAGAAAGGTAATGCACTCCTGCATCATCCTCTGCTCCTCCCTGTCCATCTCCAGGGCTGGCTGTTTACGGCACAATACTGGGATAAACAACCTTTGGGCTTGACTCACTGTTCTTACATGATGTTTTTGTATTCCTTGGAATTAAAAGGAAAGTGTTTTTCAAGGGATTTCCTCATCAGGAATGCCCTGTAGTAGTGTTTCACTATGAGGTGTAATACAGAAAGAATTTGAAATATTTCTTTAATTTCATACTGTGCAGGTTTTGATTATCTGAATTTAGCTACTTTGTGGTATTTCTGTGCTGACCCTTTAGTAATTGTGGAGTTACTGGATATATAACTTTGATCATTAAACCCAGTGTAAGACATTGTGCTGCAGAATAATACCCCAGTGTTAATCCCAAGAAGCTCATAAGAGACAGGAAAAATAAGTTGTTTGTGTGTCACTGTTTAATTAACCAAGGCAGATAAAAGTGCTGGCGGGAAGATGGTTTAGGAAGAGGTTAAACTGCAGTTCTGTGGTGTCCTGTCAAGACACTTCAAGTGGTAATTCCAGACATTTGATGATACTTATATTGATAATCGGTGTCTAAATAGGTCCTTGGTATCTTTCCTATGTTTCCGTGGATGCTCTTGGGCTCATCTCTGCTTACGCTACTTTAGAGTCATAATCTACACATCTGAGAACATTTTTGACAAAGAATAGCTTAAAGCAGGTTTCTCATTAAGTACAAATTAAATACTTGGAAGGTATTTATTTATTAAACTGATCTGTCTCTGTGACAGGATGACAATATTGCCTTATCCTGACAGATGGAGTAGTCAGGCAGGGCTTCTAAGTGACTTACTCAAACCAAAAGAGTTGGTGATGGGGGCAGACAACCCTCTTCTGATGGTTTTTTGACTTGAGTTCTCATGCCTTCTGCACAACCTGGATCATTTGTGAATGCTTCTTTTTGAATTCAGTGTCTAAATATGTGAACGAGCTCCTTCAGAATGGGCAGGTACTATGGTTAGAGCTGTCTGACTCTGCTCTCACTGTTTTATCTCCTTCTGATTAGACTGTCTTTCTCTGATGATTTAAGTGTGCAGAAGTCTTGTNCAAATTAAACTTTTGGGCCCTAAAGTAAGTGTTGAAAAAGACCCTTCAGGTGCTGAGTTGTTAAGCCCTACTCTCTGCTTTGCCCTCTACTTTGTATTCTCCAGCTGGGGAGGTTTGCAAAGTCAGAACCTCTTTTGGCTGCTTTTTTCTTCCTTAAGGTCTTTCTTAGATGAGCTAGAGCCATCTCTTACACCATTTTTTATCCTAAAGTAATGTATTTTCTTTTGAAAACCAGCTGAGACCTTTCCTTTCCTAAACTTTTCCTGCAAATTGTAGAATTGGTAGTTGTGTTTGAGGATTCTCTTTGCCCTGAGCCCTCCTCTCCCCATTCCAAAAGTCTATGAGTACCATTGGGACGAAATTAAGTCCTTAAATGCATGAGACATGGATTAAGTGGTTGTAACTTCGGCAGGGCTGTCTGTGCTCTTAGGCACAGCAGTAATGACCAGTACCTCAAAGGACTGCATGGTATTATAATTCATTATATTCATATAATCTAGCTGTGGTCTGGCTTTAATTCTGTGTAGATACACAGAGAAGAGGCAGTTTCTGTCAGGAGGGGAAGAGATTAAAGCAGTAGGAGCTGCAGGAAAAGGTAGGAAAACAGATTGTAGGTTTCAGAGATTGTTGTAGGATAGCAAGACCAACTTGGTTAAACTACTTTACAGTTTGGTAAAAACTTTATTTAAATGGAAAAAGCAAAGTAACTCAAAAGATAGCACCAGATGGATGAGATATGTAAAATACTTCTCTAGTGATAAATTTTTGAATAAGATAATTACGGTAACCTCTTAAAAAACATACTCTAGAAGTTAGGATAATAGATTGTTACACCTGGTAAGAGTCATGTATAATTAGGTGCCTGGACTATATAGACTTTGATACAAAATCAGTAGGTGGTGGAATAAATTTACCACCACTTTTTTTGTACGTAGTTGGGGGTTTTTTGCAAAAGTCTGCAAAGAAATCAGTACTTTGTCTCTGCTGGGTAGATCATTACAGATACTATTAATAAACCAGAAAAAACTGACAGATCAACAATCTAAAGGTCTGCCCTCTGCTTCTGTCCTCAGTCAAATGAGAGCAGCTTCGTGGAGGAACCTTTGTCTGATCTCTGGGCACTGGCTGTGTCTGCACTCTTCCTCTTGCTTGCCAGGGGCTAATTAGAAGGTAGAAAAACTCAAAAAGGTGTTACAGAAATACCATAATTATTTTTATTAGGAAGTCTGTGCACGTGTGTTAGATTGGCACCAGCTATCCTCGTCTTTAATTATTTGATTTTGGGAGTTCAGTTCTACAGCCAAACTGCTTGTTAATCAAGGCAGATTTACACAAACCCCAGGTGCAGTGCTTGAGAACAGGAAGGCAACCAGGGGTAGGGACTTTGGTGTTCCTGCATCCTTCCTGTGGCTGTTTTGGGAAGGGGATGGGAGGCAAGAAGTTTGTGTGGCTGTTGAGCTGCCGGGGAACAGTGCCCTGGCAGTTCTCCTGCGGGAGCTGCAGTGGAGTCACTTCTCATACTTGAGTGGCCAGGCTGGTTGTTGCGGTGCCCCAGTCACTTCCAAGGGCTTTTCCAAAGGCTTATAGCAAGAGCCAGCGATGTCTGTGCAGCAGACGGAATTTGCTGGGGGATGGCAGCATAGGGAAATTTGTGTGGTAAAATGCCGTGTGACCCTGTATGGAAGGGGAAAGTAATACTGCTTGATCAAATCTCTCATCAGCTTTATTTTCTGCACCTGTGGGATAGTGCCAGTGGCATGAAGGTGGAGGTGGTCATCACCTGTGTCTGACACAGGGAAAGGGATGACACGTGCCAAGTCCTTGCCTTGGCTCATGGCTGGCAAGGAAGGACAAGATTATGGGCATTTGGGCTTGTGGGTTCTTTGGGTTTGTTTTATCCTGTGGATACTGTGTTTTGTAAAGCAGAGCTCAAGTTTGCGTCGTGCCCTGTGCCAGAGGTGCTGAGCAGAGTTCCTTGGTTGTGCCTCTGTTTCCTGGCGCTTATGGGAATCTGTTGTCTGTGAGACTTCCCTTCTCCAGGTGGATGTGGTTGGGAGTGACCTAGGGGTTCAGAAGGTATTGGGCTTGTTCCAGTGGGAGATGTGTGTGCTTGGGAGCCTTTGCAGGGGCCTGGGAAGCAGAGGCTTCTGCAAGAAGAGGCCGTGTGGAAGGGGCCAGCTGGTGACCTTGGGGTTCCATGCCTGGAACCTGAGGCCATGGCAGTGGCCAGTGTCACTTGCGTGGGAAGCCCATGTGGAAGCAGCATTTCCCAAAAGCCTTTGCTCCCTGGCACATTGTCATTGGGGCTGGTGAAGGTGAAGGGATCTCTCCTGAGGTACAGATCCCTCCCAGGGTATTCACCCCTTCAGGATGAGGCAGCCCCATGGGTGGAGGAAATGCCTTATGCAGAGCCTCTTTAGTGTTGCTTTGGTCCAGATTTATTGTATCTGGGAATTTAATGGATCTTAGTTTACCTTCTCTTTGCTGTATAGCTGATAAAAGACATTTGTCAGCCCAAAGTCTGGCCAGATAAATCTTCTCAGTCACCACAGTGGAGGGGAGGTGGCAGCACATGTGCTGAAGGCAGGGCAGAACTTTTCCAGGTGCCTCTTGGGAAGGAGCTGGGAGAAGCAAGTGGTGGGACCGAGCCCAGTCTGGATTTGAAGGGAGGTGCCTGTAAAAATGAGTCTTGAGAAGATCTGGTCGTACTGGTGGCAATTCAGCCCCTGTCACATTGAACAGCACATTCTGGGGCATCCCCTGGGCTTCAGGGTGTTACCAAGGGGCAGCTTTGGGCAGCATGCTGGGCCCTGGCGGAAGGGCAGTGGGAGTGGAGAACTGGCTGCTGGAGGAGGAAAGGAATCAGGGAACAGCAAAGAGCAACACACGGGGGCTGTTCCAGAGAGCTCAGAGGATTCCTGTGGCTCTTTTGGAGTTTTTTCCAGAGCACTGGGATGTTTCCCCCATCGGGGGCTCTGCCAGGTGCTGGGAGGAGCCAGCGATGGAGCCGGAAAAGCTGTCAGTGGCATCATATGGCACTATGTCATTCCTATCTGGGGAGGCAGAGCACTGGCCCATCTGTGGTGGCAGGTGGGGGCCTGGATCTGAAAGGAGGTGCCTGTTCAGTTCCTGCCCAGTGGAGCTTTGGGAGGCTGGAGGGACCTGGCAGGGCTTCCTATTTCAGGAAGAAGGCGATGGGGGAGGTGGAGGTTGTGTGCATGTTGAAAATAACTTAAAGGCTGAAGAAAACACAATCGATACCTGTTTTTTGGTGACAGGATTTCTTCTTTTTCAGTCAGTTTGGGGTTTTTTTTCTGCTGCTGGGTGGAGCAGCATCAGAAACCCTTCAGGTTCTTCATTGTCTGCTTCGCTGTAGTGGTGCTTTCTGCTGCTCTCCTTTCTGCTCACCTTCATGGGCTTCTTCAGTCTCTGAAGCTGAAGAGGAAAGAGGGAAGCAGCTCATTTTTCCAGACTCAAGTGGAGGAAGGCAGGCTGTGTGTTTCCTCAGTTTAGCTAGGAGAAGGGGGAGAGCTTCTTGCATTCTAGTTATCTCCAGACCATTTGATTGTATCCAGCCAAAAAGTTGGTGAGATGGCACAGGCACTATGAGACTTCATGAATTTGTAACTGCACAGCTGAGGAGCCCAGTATGCAGGTATGGATTTCCTTGAAATCAATCCTTGCCTCCCTACAGCCAGGTTCCACACTCTTTTATAGATTTCTTGGCTCATCTCCAGCTGTTTTCTGAATAAACATATAAGCTAGAGATCTCAAGTTTTTCCGACTGGGATAGTAGTGAGTCTTCGTCATCTTAGATTGATATATGTGTGCATGCCACATATGGTGGGGTAGAATAGTTAAGTCTGCTTTCGGGTGAGCAGGAAGGTTGTGTCTGTGGCATCTGTCTTGCCCCTGTCCCTGCTGTTACCATGACGCCTTCCTTTTTTAGCCAAAGTTCTGCCAGTAAAACTTATTCCCTCTATGTCACCTGCCTTCCAACTATTGGTTGCCACTGAACTTCTGGAAGTTCACTGGAGTCCTGTTTATATAAGGTCAGGCTGAAGGGATTAACACAGTCATGGGAAGGAGTCTGAACTTCAAATTTCTGATGATCTGGTTAGCTGGCAACTATCTCTAGAGAGGGAACATCCATTCTGATTTTATGCAGTTGTAATTACAACCTGATAACATCAAAGGTGGCTTTAATATATGTGAAGCACGTCCCGTATTGTCCTTGCAGAATACTTGGTTAAACTCAAAGCAAAAATTAACTACAGTGTGAATTGCTTAGAACTCTCATTTTGTCACCGTGCTGGGGTTGTAAAGATCTTCATTAGTGTTTGATTAACCCCTAAACACCTAAGGATGGTCATTTTACAGATGATCACTATGGCAGTGTTGGATGAAATGAGTTTTACAATATTTCACAGTGAGGAGTGTCTCCTGGCAGACTAAAGGAATAAAAGCATAGGAAGAAATCCCATCTAGCTGAAGTTATTGTTCCTCTATGCTCTGAGTGGTACATGCTGAAAAAATTATAATCCACTGAATGGGAAGTATTTTCTTCTATTCTTTTGAAGCAAAATAATAACCTGACACTTCTTTTTATCCAATGATTTTTGGAAAGCATTAAAAAAAAAAAAAAGCCCTCACAGTTTCCTATGTGGATATGAAGTCAGTTCCCTGAAATGAATGTTCAGTATAAAAATCTAATCGGTAGGAAGAAAGACATTTATTACATAGCAGTTGGCATAAATTTTGCTTCTAATGGAGATAAAATACATGTAAATAAATAAATACAGTAATTGTTGTAATTAGGATTTGTTCATGACAAAGGTCTCAATTATATAACCAACTTTTGGTTTATTAAGATTTGTAGTCTGAACTCTTAATTCCATTTTATTCCTTCAGAAGCAGGATTTGCTAGGGGAGGAGCGTTTTCAGGAAGCTGACTTGCTACATGCTCTCAATGATAGATGTTCCTAATTTTCTTCTTGGCAAAGCTGGAAGGCTTCCAGCGAGATGCTGTAAATGACCAAAATTACTGTAATGTGGGGATCTAATAGTTGAAGGCATTCCTGAGTGGACATACTGGATGTGACAGTTTCTGGCTTTAAATTGTGATAGATTTTCTCCCTCTCAAGTTTTAAGAAGTTCTGGTTACAAATAAAAATGTTGTTGTCTCCTTTGCAAGTTCATGCTATTTAATAATAGATTTTAAAGGCTAATTCTTCTTGTGTGCTATTGCACATCCTCTCTGCCTCTACTAGAATTGAATAAAACCAGCTATTGTGCGGTGGTTTGGCTCTTTTTCGCTTCAAGATGAGTCCTTTAGCCACTGCAGTCACAATAGGCACAGCATCCTCAGGCTGCTTTTAATTACAGCAGAATCTGCAAGCATCCCTGAAGCATGGAGAAGAATTTCTCATCTCATCAGTTGCAGGTGGGGTTGGAATTGACAGTGATCCAACGTGGCTCTAATGGTTTTCAGGGTTTTTTCCTTTGCATTGTGCTGCAGTGCCGCAGCGCTTTTGTCCCCAGGTTTTCTGTTTAGACTAAGGTTGAATCTGTGGGATCAGTTTGTCCTGTGTTCCCTTGGTACCTTGGTATCCTACCCAGTTCTGTTGTTCTCCTGCAGGTATAACCACCCGGAAATGTATNAACCACCCCTAAACAGCTAGGTAAGCATAGTAATTCCTGAGGTTTATGGCCTAAAACACACCTGATGGTGTCAGCAGCTCATGGACAGCTTCTCAGAGTTCTGCATGTACTGTCAGAATCTAGAAGTGATTAATAAACCTTTCTAAAATGCTGGGTTTAGATAACTTGATTTTGCATTATAAATCGTAGGAGTGGCTTGGCTAGAGTTATTTTGTTTCCTTGTCTATGGAGCAAAACCAAAGCAATACCAATGTATTTCTGAACACCAGAGCATTTCCAGAGATGGTTCTTACAGAATGTACATTCTTTTTTAGTTTTTCCTTTGTCTTTCTTAGAACTTCAGAGGAACTCAGGGCAAACCTCTTTCCCTCATTCCTCCTCCCTCCCCATCTAATTAAGGCTGGGAATTCAGGTACTCTGACTCCATGAGATTTAATAAGTGTCTTTGAGACTATTAGTGAATCACGATGAATGTGTGCCATTTTCTGCTCTTCGCTAAATATAGAGGCGGGACTGGGTCATGGTGTCCTAGGCTGTCACGGGTACCACAGGAACTTTCTTAACCAAGTTGGGCTCTGTCTTAGCTGCAGGGAGTTTTGCCTTCACCATTCCGACTGAGGGGGCTGCTCCTGAACCGCATGGCTTGAATGCTTAGGAATCAGCTTTGAATTTCCAGCCTGCATATGTCAGTGGGTAGTTTAGAGCCATTTGTCCTTGTGTCGGTGAGATTCATCCTTAAACCTGAATAGTTCTTTTTCTCTTCTTGATGTTCCTGTGTGGATATACAGACCAGTGATAATCCTGTCCTTTTTCAGACTGGTTTTGTGAGTCTGAACACACTGGAATCCACTCTTGCGTGGTATGCTCTCAGGTGTGTTTGCTATACACAGTCCTATTCACCTGTGCCCAGAGGAGACATTCCATTATGAAGATGCCCAGCATCCCATATCTGATCTCTCCAGCGCTTGATTCCATTTGTCTGCTGGAAAAAATGGATAGTCCTTAAGTACTCAATTACTTAGTGCAGATTTTATTCAGGATTACACATTATGTTCCATGCTTCCTTAAGTAATTGAAACTACTTCACTGCAGTCATGCAAATAAAGTAATTGCAGTGTGGCCTGGAATTAACCTGCACTGGGAACTAACTACCTTGGCCTTTTTCTGTTCTCCCTCAGCCTCTCCATTTTTTTTTTTTAATCACCTATATACATATTTTCAAATACTGTCCTGCTTGATGTTGATTAACGTATTCTCTGCATGGTCCATCAGTGGATTTTTATTGTGGTTTCAGTATTACTTTTTTATTTAGTTTGGAGACACTTAATATTTTTCTTTCAGTCACACATCTGTCTCCTAAAATTTTGAAAGTCTAACCTCCTGCCCACCCCAGTAATTAAAGATTGGAAGAAAGATTCGTCTGGCAAATACTGCACACAGAGTGAAGTAGGAAGATGTGCTGAGGATGTCTTGTAAAGGGTAGATATTCTGGAAGAGGGGTTGGCAGTTGCACGTGTGTACATACACCTCCACCTGTCTTTCTGTCTTGTACATAATAACCATCCATTATCCCCATTATCCATTTCAGGGTTTTGCTATTTGTCAGCAATATAATTATTTGTATTTTTTTAGTGCTTCTCTCCTCACATGTTTAAGACAGCTTGATTGTAACAGTCAGTTATCTCTCAGTAGGGCTTCGGGGAGGGGATGCAATCACTCCATGGAGAAGTAATCAACTCCCCTATCACCAGGCACAGTACTGCATTCTCTTCTTGTCTTTAATACAAAAGGTGCAGCGCCCTTTGCTGTTTTCTTACAGCTAAGTGCTTTGAAGAGTTTCACAAAATGAGATGTTACCTCTACTGTGCCTCCATTTCTTGGGGAGAGGCCAGCTGCAGTGCTATTGCTGATGCTGATGTCATTCATCTACTTGAATGAGATTTTGTGGCATCTTTCTCTTCCCATTTTTGCCCTTCTTCTCCCACTTTTTATTGTGTAGTTGAGATTCAAGACTTGTGAACTCATCGTTTCCTTGAGTTGGATTTTGTTCCTTTGTTAGAGAGAGCGTGAATTACAGTCATCCTTGCACAGGTACATTCTTGTTCTTGTGCATTGGTTTAAGGAAGGCATCAGCTGTTAGTTCCTGAAGGATTGGCTGTAATCCCCAAGAGCCCATAAGAAATCTATTGGCACCTTATTACGGCTTCACGTTGTTAACTGGAGCATGTACTGTCACCACATGTCTTTGGAAGTGCTCGAGCGTGGCTTTGATGTGTTCTCCCACAGTACACTGGCCCTGCATTTCTTCATGGCACAGGCAGAGTCAGGGTGTGCTCCCAGGCCCTAACCTGTGCTTGTGGGGCAAAGGGACAGATTGACTGCCGGGATGTGCTTGACAATGGCCTAAGATAGGCTGTGGGGTCAGGCCACGTGGCAGCTGGGCTGTGCACCATAGAAGAACTTAGAGCTACAGTTCTGGTGTTGTGTAAGCACAAGCAAAAGTGACATCCTTGTTCACAACTCTTGTCTCTCTTTTCTTTTATGCCTCTTAGGGTGTTTCAAAGATGACCGTATTGTGTTCTGGACTTGGATGTTTTCGACATATTTCATGGAGAAGTGGGCCCCCCGCCAGGATGATATGCTCTTCTATGTCCGTCGGAAACTGTCCTATGTCAGTGGGGAGAGTACAGAGGGTAAAAAGGTGAGTAATGATGTATTTTAACTTGAGAAGCTTGAGGTAACGTGGGATTTGGTGTTGTGGAGTACCTGACACATCTGAAGAATTGCAAACCAAGGATAAGAGATTTATAGCTCTGCTCACCACAAGATGTTATACAATATTGACCCATAAGGAAATAACCATGGTTAAGGTTGTGAACTCCAGGTGACCCTGCCTTGGCAGGGGGGCTGGACTGGATGTTCTCCAGAGGTTTCTTCCAACCCTAATGAATCTGTGATTCTGTAACATCAGCGGCAGTGTAAATGAGGTACACTATCATAGACCTGAGAAAATCAGAAAGCTTGCCTGCTTTTTTGGGAAGCTGATTTTTGTTTTGCTTTTCAGTGATGATACTTTATAAACTCAAAGCATAAGTCTGTAGGAAGGGAGAAAAAAGGAGAAGGAATATGGTCACATTGGTATTTCTAGAAGAAAACAGCCTGAGATAGCAGAGTATCAGGAATGAACATCTGCTGGGTGTACTCAGTAGCGGAATACAAGCAACCTCCTGGAGCTGGGATATAGCAATGACAAACAGCAGAGAAACTACTGTATTCTCGTAGTCCACATTTAAGACAATATGCTCCTCCTAAAGAACTATTGTTCCTTGCAAACATAGTCAGGTATCCTAGTGCTGCTACACGGGTATTTCCCCATTAGAGATCTGAGAAACTTCTTAGCATTCCATGGCAGTTTTCATCTTAGGTGGGAGAAACAGAAGCAAGAGGTAGGATGGTTTTATTGGGAATTAAGTTTGGTGGCTGGAAGATAAATGGAGGATGAAAAGACGGGGATTAATTTCCTGACACATGTGAATAATTGACACTATTGTTGAATCACAGGTATTTGTGCATGGTGTATGTGAAAGTGTTTGTAACCAGCTATACAAGAGTTCTCTGGGTTCAAATGTGGTGGTGTAAAGAACCACAGTTTTCAGCTCCCTTGAGGAAACGATTACAGAAAGTTTTCCCACACTTTTGATGAAGATACAGAAAATGGACAGAATTATCTTCTCTCTTCTCTTTGGCCCTCCAACTTCCATCATGACAACCACTAAGGAGAAGATGGCAAAATACAGTTCTTTCTCTATCAGATGAGTGGTTTAGTCTTCAGCTAGTGTATTTGGAGCTTTAAGACTTGTGGGGGAAACTTCCATCCTGATTGTTGTTTAAGTGACTATAAATGCATCACCGTTTCACATCAAATGATATTATGGCTTTGTTCAGCTGGTAAAAGCATGGGTTGTTTACCCTTTTGTCCTCAACAAGGAAGGTGAATTTCAGAGACAGCCTAGTTGCTTAAATCCATTCACAGACCCCTGATCAATCTGTTTAACTGATTCATTAGTTTAAAGTGTTTGAACCTCTTGGGGATAGACAACAGTGACAATTAACCCTTGTATTTGCTCTCAGAGCATTATTTAAGCTTCCTAAAAGCACCATAAATAATTTTTGTTTGTGAGGAGGTTGCATAAGTGGTGATTACTACAAAATCAGCATTAGTAAATCGTGTACGGTAGCAGCTGGGATGGGGAGTGGGCCTTATAGTACACACAGCATTTTGTAACTCTCCCTTGGCTGTCTGTATTTTGTGTGGCTTCTGAGAATTGAACCTTTCCTGTGACTCTGAAGTACTTCAATTGCTTTGTGAAACTTCATAGTTGGTGATTCGTTGGTACTTGTTCAGCTGTCCTCCTGTTTGATTTCACTTGACTGCTTTGTAGTTCTAGCTCCTCTTTTATCTGATTTTTGAGCCTGTCCAGTGCATTGAGACACCAAACAACTACTCCTACACTTTGAATTATGACTACGTGGGTTTTTAATTTACTTTGTAGTTTTGGGCATTCTTTCTTGAAAAATGATGCCAAAATGCCAAAGTCATGCTGTTGAAGGGGAGGGAGATGGAGACTGGTATCTGTAGAAGCTGAATAGAAGTGCAAGCCTCCCTGCCGCTCACCAAACTGTGTTCTCATTTAGATTCCCAGGGATAGACTGAAAAGGCAAATGAAGGGGAGAGTTCAGAGCTGTTTGGGGACATTTAGGATTAGAACTGGAGCTGTGCTGTTGGCTCCTGCTTTATGCCAGGCTGAGCCAAATGGTCTGGTGATGATTCCTTCATGGACCACACTGAGGATGACTTTGTAGTACAGTGAAGCAAGTTCATTGTAGTTCTTTCACAAACACTTCTACTGTGCTTAGCTGGCTGCTGCAGGTTTTGGCTGAAGAATGTTGGCAGAGGTGATTTGCTGTCCCGTGTCAGCTCAGAACATTAGTTTATGTTCATGAAAATAAGATCTGTGCAGCTTTGAGCATAGCAATCATCGGACTGATGACAACGACAGAAAGGGTTGAGTGGGGAGAGGCTGTTTGTCTGAATGCTGACAATGGTGGTGTTTGTTTGTGTCATTTCCATGCTCTGGTGTGATGGTCCGTGTCAGAGGGAAACAAGTGTCAATGAATCCAGCAGTTCCCAGGTTTTGGTGCCTGTCCTGTGTGATTAAAAGTAGTTCCTGCTTGTGGGTTTGGGTTTTTCCATGCTTACTGGAGCTGAAGAGTGTTGGCAATACCATTTGATTTTAAGTTGAAGTGTAACACAGGATAAGCAGAAAAAACCTGATAGGATCGAGATTAGAGGTTCTACTCAGTTTTAAGACTGAATGAGAAGGGCTTTGGATGCAGCTTAGTCACGACAGCTTGGAGTAATAAATCGTACCATTTAGTATGTCCAGTAGGTGCTGATGGTAAACTTTTCTACTATCATAAATTTAATTTTCAAAGGCTTTTAAAATTACCTGCTTTGTACTTTGCCTCATCTAAGTGACTTTGTGTTTGCTTCTCTTTTCCTTCCCACCAATTTCTAAACTGAGCATAGATGAGTGAAACAGCAATTAAGCTCCTAATATGTGAATGCCAGGGCAGAACTGCCATATTGAATTCTGGGCTATATCCACTTACACAGACTCTTGGATCCCAGAGAAGTACATTTAATTCTGTCTTTTCCTTGGCATGTCACAGTAACACGCTTGCAGTTTTTCTTGCCAAGTTTTGAAGATACTACTTCTCTTGGTGTCTTTAAGCAAAACCACAGACCCCTTGTGTCAGTTTCTGTGCAGACCAAGGCACTGTGGAGATTAAGGAATTTAGCAGGGTTTTGTAAAGTGGAATCCCTTTGACTTGTCGCTGTTTATTAAGTCAAGACTCAAAAACCCCTTTGCTGCTGCCTCTCATGCCAGCTGATGTGATCTACTGGAAAATTTAAGCCGATCCTCACTTTTAAAGGGTCTTGGACATTGCAGGTTTGAATGGTTAACATAGTTGGACTTAGGATTATGATTGTAAATGCTGTTGGGTCAAGATTGAGTATCTCTGATCTTTCTGTAGAGAGCAGCTTTACTTTCTCCTGGGAATCCAGAAGATGCAAATATGTAGTGTTACACAGACAGCTGGGAAACTAAGATAAAGCTTTAGTGATAGACCAACAGGTTGTATTCTGCCTTTCATTGTGCCTTATCACCTGAAAAGGTGCCATATCTATAGGGTAAAGCAATAAAAAAGATAAATGTAAGACACCCTGGGCATATGTTCTGAGCTTGCCTGGGTATTGGAGTAGTTCCTATTTTCTTCAGCATCTTATGGATGTGGAGGAGTAGAGTTGCTGCCAAATGCACAGGATAGTCATTAGGACTGTTAAGTCTTCAAAAAGCTTGAGCTACTGATGTTGTGACTGCAGCTTCAGAGACAGAACTGAACAGAGCCATGGTTTACATGTTCATGTGCATCTGGACCTGTGACTCAACAAATACTGCTTGTGGTGTGACCAGTCAGTTTCTAAACCTAAATTACTTCAGGCACATGACTCACACTGAAAATCACAGAATTCGTAGTTCACTGTCACCATCTGGCTGCCTGGAAGATTCAACAATATGAACTCAGCATCTAATAAAAATACAAGTTTTAAGAATCTTTTATTGATGGCTCTGTTCCAGTGTTGGAGTTTTTTTCAGCACTGCAAGCAAACAGGATGTCTCCAGAAGAACTCTGTGCTATACTTCGTGGCAGTCCCATGCCACTACCCCAATGCTGAAGAGAAACAAATGGCCAGAAATTGCATCTTTTTTGCTGAATAAATTTTCTCCTCATTCATGGGTAGTATATGGGAACAAACAATGATTGCAACACATCCAAGTCGTTCCAGAGTCAGCTGTTGTGGTTCAGCTCTTCCATCGTGCTGAACTTGCAGAGGTGTTGCAGTGAGCAGGACCAGTGGCTCCTGCAGAGTTCAGCATCCACACAGTGCTTTCATTTTTGGAACATGAAAAAGGAACCTTGGCATTATCAGATTGATACTCTGATTTTATTGTAAGGAGCTCAACATCTTCAGTGCAAAGACCTTTCTTTTGCAGTTCCCTTAGCAGAAATCCCTGTACTTTCTCGTGCTACTTTGCTGATGTTTGATTGTCTGAATGTGTGAGCATAAAAGAGCTGCTACCTGAGAGCCTCTGCTCATGATGCAGTTATGAAATCATCAGGATTGGAAAAGACCTTTAAAATCATCAAGGCCATCTCCATTTCCTCTGTGTGCTTGGAAAAAAAGGAAGAAAATACTATGATGAGTGTGACAGGAACATCTCTTTTCCACACAGAACGATCCAGGCTGTCCATGATGTGCACTATGCTTGTGACACACGTGGCAGGTTAACACCAGTCACAGTGTGGTAATGCTCTCATCTTCTGCCCTATTTCCAGAGTAAATTCTTGTCTGAGGCAAAGCAAGTGTACAGCTGAAATACTTTCACAATATCACAGTCACAAAACTCCGGACTCAGGAAGGGGTGTGGGCTGCATTTTTAATTTGCTTTAATTTGCTTAAAATGCTTTCATTTTTAATGAATTGCTTTATATTGTTTCCAGTCTCTGAAGAACTCTTCTTAAGCAGTCAAATAGGGTGACAGGAAAGGCAGAATCAGATGTGATTTTAATATGAATGGCACTGAAATGTGGCAGCCCTGAGCTGTATGGCCAAGAAGATGCTCTGTTGTCTGCTACAGAGAGCAGCTTCACTGGGAAGGGAAGAAGCCCAGACCCAGTTTTCCTATCTGATGAATAATGCTGAATAATTCAGTATCAGAAATGCATCATATCTGTCTGAGTCACTAGGGAGCGGAGGGACCAAAGAGCACTGCTAGGCTGGGCTTGCATCCTTGAAAAGCTAAAAGTGTTTGCTTGGAGCTCCCCGAAAGCCTCATGAAGCTGCTGGTTCATCAGAGCACTTAGTGGATTTGATCTGTGGGCTACAGGCTGGTCAACTTGCTTATTAGAGGTATGGGACTGTCTGGGTTCAGTGTTGAAATTAATATGCAATTGAGTTGGAGCTCTGGAATATTGTCATCACATTTGTAGGAACATTGGTAATTAGAACTTAAATTCTAATGTCTGCACCAGGGTTTTCCCTCACCCTGTCTTCTCATCAGTAACCCAGTTTATGCATTTCTGTATTCAACAGAAGTGGTTTGAAACACACTGATTTATTACCATTCTGTAATGTTCTTTCTCCCATGGCTGTGTCTGTTGGCTACGGATGTAGAAGGCACACTGTGTGTTGCTTCAGGTACTTGTGCTTCTCTAGGAGCTTCAGAAAGGCTGGAAAATAACAATACAGGAATAAGGTAACAGTGAGAAACTTGTTACACCTGAAAATACAGGTTACTCTGTGGTTTGGGACCATGTTTGATAATGCTTAAATGGTCACACATGTATCTCTTCGTTTCATTTTGGAAAGCTGATTTAGCAGATCCATGGAGCATCTGGGGAATGAAAGTTGGTGGGATTCACATAGAACAAGTGTGAGGCAGTAGCAAAGATGACTTTGTCAGGATCCCAAAACCAAGTCATTCTTGCCTTGCTGATACTGTTCAGCAGATTTGAACCCCCAGCCTTGTCTTACTTAGCCACTGTTAACCACTGTCCTGGTGCCACAACCAGGCTAGGGATAAACAGTTTCCACACCCATGTGACTTATGGTTTGCACATTTTTGCTTTCCCCTGATTTGTTTGATAAGCATCTTCAGGCACTCAGACTGCTCCAATAATTTGAACAACTTGCACTTTTATTTTTCATCTTTTATACCTCTTCTGCTTTTTCTGGAGTTACAAAGGCAGAACTAAATTTTTAGGGTCCTTTTCACCTAAGTAATTTCAATTATGGTTGGTTGAAGTCAGCTTTTAATTCTGTGAGTCCTGTTAGCATTTCTCAGCCTTAAAATTTACTCATTCTTACCACTTCAGAATCTTTTTCTTATACAATGTGCAGATACTGAAAGCAGATGTGTAGGCTTGTTAAATCTTCTGTTTTCTATGGCTGTGACTTGCAAATCAGAAGGAATGTCTCGTGCTTCTTGAAAAGAAGAAAACAGAATACATTTGGTAGGTATTCCTTGTGATGAAGTACTTTTGTAAGAGCTATAATTAATTTTAAGGTGATTTCTTTAATATTGAGATATAAATTTATGTAACAATGAGCAGAAAGTGCGAATTCAGTAAGAAAACACAATCTCAAGGCAGTGCAGGATCTAAAAAAGTTGTGTTTGGTGTGTGCCCTCAAATGAGGAGGGCAAGCAGTTTTTTGTTGTAGAGTGATGAAGGGCAAAGGTTACAGGAGAGTTTTCTGTCTTTGAAGATGAAGGAAGCTGCTGTTTCTAGCTGCCAACTGATGGCATAGATTGCCCTGCATGCCTTTTACTGCTGTTCTCCTTAAGAGCTAAATGGGATCTGACTTTTGAACTTTACCATTCAGTTCAGAGCTACTCATAGATCAGTGTCTGTTCTTCCCCCAAAAAGGACACTTGGGTGGGAGGAGAGGGTGCCAGCAAATGAAAGTTGGGAGATGTTTGCAGTGATACCTCATCTTCTCTAAAAGGGTTGGGATAATGAGCAGTGTAATTAACCCTAAACTTCAGGGGCTGGACTTGACAAATTAGAGCACTTCTCATTCTAAGGTAAACTAAATTGTTAACTCCAGGGCAGTCTTAGGTCATTAAGCCATTACCTGCAACCAGATCCATAAATGACAGGAGAAAGATTAGGTTGTAAGGAATTAGAAGAATTACAGCAGCACTACAAACCATGTGAATAGTGGGAATAGCTTTGCAGGACTGAATATCAAGAGGAATAAAGGCTACATGTGAGTTGACTTTGTTGTTTCAAGCTGAGACTGCAACTGCAGTTGTTCAGTGGAGACAGTAAGGGATCCAGTGTGTGGGTACAGCTCCCTCTGAGAGCCCCGGGCTGAGTACCATCAGTACCTAGAAGGTACCAGGGTGGGAACATAACGTGGTGAAAGATCAGAATTTTAGCGTATCTTACTCAGAATTTTGTTCAAGGAAAAAAGCTCGGCTTTGCTCGCCTTCACAAGTATGTGAGGCTTTCTCCCTAAGAGCTTTTGGTTAGCTGCCTTGGGGTGGTTTTCTATTCGCTGATCGTCTTCTCTATGCCCTGAAATGGTTGCTGTAACTTTAAGGCGGGGAGAGGGGAGCCTTGGGGTTCTTGCACGGGCTTTTTTCAAAGCCTCACTCAGAGGCGACGGCGTTACTTTGTTCCTAAGCTAGCTTGGTTTTTTGTTAGCTTAGGCAAGAAGGTTTTTTTTAATCCTTTCCCTGCCCTTGGAGACTGCGACAGCAGTCCTTCGGCGGCCTTTTTCTTTTTTTT
>VZTF01000687.1:258608-310310 GCA_013397755.1 Cnemophilus loriae
GAGCCGCCGACAGCAGTCCTTCGGCGGCCTTTTTTTTTTTTTTTTTTTTTTGAACTGTTCGGTCTGGTTTTGGTCCGAGACGAATCAGCCGGGGGACGGGCAGGAAGCCGAGGGGCCGCTTCATCTCGCCCCCAGATCTCAGAACAGCTGACCCAGCAAAAGAAAGTGTACGGAAAATCACGCTATGAAAAGCCAGTGTCGATAAAGGAGACAGAGGAATCCGGCAACTTTATTCGAATAAAGGGAGAGAGTCCACCGGAGCACACGCCTGTGGGGTTTTCTCTCTTGAGGTGTTGGTGGAGGCTGCAGCCTCCTTTTATCCTAAACTCCCAGCCGCATGTTGCCCTCTTTCTTTTCCCATTGGCTGAGGTATTAGGAGGGTACAGCCTTCCCGAACCACCTACCACATATCCCCCCTTGAACCTGTCGTCTTACCCCAAAGTTCAGAAGCTCAGGCTTGTACAGACCCACTTGTCTGTTTCAGGAGCTGTCTGGGTCCTGTAACAAACCTGCTGCTTGAAGTTAGTAGAGACATTAAGACCCATTTCAAAGACGTTAACACTCATACCTTCACCCATCCAATTGTTTGTAAAGACATCTTCCCTATGAAAAGGACCCTAAATCCACCAGCTTCATCTGCTGTGAAGAGGAGACCGACATCAGAGATTCACCAGGTTCCCATCTCTTTTTGCCCGAGCTGCTGCGTGAACCTTTTGTTTCCTTTCCATCCCTGAGACAAGCCAACACCATTTTTTTTCTCCTCCCCACCATGTTGCAGCCATTGTGGTTATTTTTGCTGTGTCCCTGGCATTTTGGGTTTTTTTTGTTCGCGGTGGGGTGAGTTGGGGGGGGAGGGTGGGACAAGGTCTGACAGTTCAGTATCTAGCATTTATTCGCCATTTTTTCCCGTGCCGTGTTGGCACTCTGGCAGTAATCGGTTGGTTTTTTTCACTTTCATCCACTAGTGTTAATCTGTCATTGGCAGAAAGGGATTGTTGGAACCCCGTTTTTGTTAGAGGAAACACTCATTCCAGAGTGGTGTTCTGCTAAACTTGTCTCTAAACCGAGACATCAGCACAAGGAAAAGTTCCCAAAGTTTGTGATCATTTGGTTATACAAAGGGGTTGTGGGCACAGAATTCAAGTAATTGACACTGCAGCAAATTTTTCAAAATGGGTGGTTTGTCTGTAGCTGAATTTTGCTTCTTGCAGTTTGCAGTTGCTCTATTGCAGTGGGCTTTGTTTCAGCTTTATAGCTATGGTGGGTGTCGAGTTGCCATAGCTACTGGGCATTATACTGCCTTTATGTGGGCTCCAGAGTGTGTTCTGGAAGGATCAGGTGCAACTTCTGAATAATTGATAGTATCCAGAANGAAGAGGAGACCGACATCAGAGATTCACCAGGTTCCCATCTCTTTTTGCCCGAGCTGCTGCGTGAACCTTTTGTTTCCTTTCCATCCCTGAGACAAGCCAACACCATTTTTTTTCTCCTCCCCACCATGTTGCAGCCATTGTGGTTATTTTTGCTGTGTCCCTGGCATTTTGGGTTTTTTTTGTTCGCGGTGGGGTGAGTTGGGGGGGGAGGGTGGGACAAGGTCTGACAGTTCAGTATCTAGCATTTATTCGCCATTTTTTCCCGTGCCGTGTTGGCACTCTGGCAGTAATCGGTTGGTTTTTTTCACTTTCATCCACTAGTGTTAATCTGTCATTGGCAGAAAGGGATTGTTGGAACCCCGTTTTTGTTAGAGGAAACACTCATTCCAGAGTGGTGTTCTGCTAAACTTGTCTCTAAACCGAGACATCAGCACAAGGAAAAGTTCCCAAAGTTTGTGATCATTTGGTTATACAAAGGGGTTGTGGGCACAGAATTCAAGTAATTGACACTGCAGCAAATTTTTCAAAATGGGTGGTTTGTCTGTAGCTGAATTTTGCTTCTTGCAGTTTGCAGTTGCTCTATTGCAGTGGGCTTTGTTTCAGCTTTATAGCTATGGTGGGTGTCGAGTTGCCATAGCTACTGGGCATTATACTGCCTTTATGTGGGCTCCAGAGTGTGTTCTGGAAGGATCAGGTGCAACTTCTGAATAATTGATAGTATCCAGAAAAAGGGAATAGGAATTTTGTCTTGGAGGGCATTCTTTGCATTGTCCTCTACTGTTACCACCGGTGAAAATTTCAGTAGCCATAATCCTAAGAAAGCTCCTCCATATGACATCTGAAATAATCTTTCTTTTTCATTTTAGGACATAGTTGCATTGTTGAATACAGTTGTCACCTTTTAAATATTATCATGGATATAAATATTCTAGTGGAGGGTTGTAACATCAGCTTCCCAGCATGACAAGACTGGGAGTGCACCCTTCCCACGGGGCTTCTCTGCATGCTTCAGAAAATAGCAGGCTCCTTTGATTTCCTTCCCATTTAGCAGAGACAGGGATGTCACTGGCGAACAGATGCATGAGCAGATGGGTTTTCATGGCCAACTGGCCAGCCTAGCCTGTGTCCTCTCGAGTATCTGTTCTCCAGCGCTGCTGGGAACTGAACATGGCTCTGCACTTTTGGGGCTTCCCAGCTTGTTAAAACACGGGAAGCACAAGTCCTGGGATATTAGACCAACAACCCCTATGCCGTTTGTGGTGGTTTATTGGTCTGAGAAAATGCCCTTTTCCTGTGCCAAAGGGTCCAGGCAGGTCCTGAGATACTGTCTTTTTTTTCCTGAATTGCATCATGCTGTTGATGTCTATAGAGAGGGAAGCCAGGAGTGACCTGTGTCTCTGTGTCTGGAGGTGGAGGGTTTTGCTGGAAAAGCTTCATGCTGCAGGGAAAGTTTGGATATGTTTTGGTGACTTTTGGCAGGTCACCAAAAGTACAGCCAATCTTGCGGAAGCTGAAGGAGGTGCTACAGCTCGAGAGAGACATGCAAAGATTGCAGTGTTTGTCACACAGACCTGCATTGCTGCTGGCTTCAGGCACTCTTATGTGCGGTATTTCCTTTTTTTAATTAATTACCTGCACTCTCTCCTCAAGAGCCAGATGAGCCGGAATCACTGCACACAAACCCAGCCAAAGCTAGGTAGCTTTTGCTCAGACTGAATCTCCCTCCTGCTAATCTCAACCTAGGCATCTGCTGGTAAAAACATCATAAAATGTTCAGCCTAGGAAGAGTGCTCTGCATTAAATCAGGGTCACGTGGCTTACTAATCTTTTTTCCAATTTTTTTTTATTGCAGAAATCAAAATAGCCCATCCTTTCCCCATTACTAGTGTGTTAAATTAGCTTAGAACATTTGTGAAGCTGATTCTAACCTTAGGGTCTCTACGTCTGTATCTAAAATAATATTTTGAAAGTTATAAGGGTGTGTATATATATTTTATTCTTTTAGTTCACTTCGTTAGGAGCAAGCCTACTGGGATTTGAAATGTTTGAGAACTATGGTGAAAGGAAAGAAACTGAAGGCCCTTTATCATTTGCATTCCAGTGGAGGTACACTGCTATCTGAGGTTATCAGACCCTTTTTAGGACTCTTCTAAGCATTCCAGTAACTTATTATAGCTTGAGCTACCTCCAAAACACATTCTATCAGTGATAGCCTTGGTAACGTTAGTCATGGAGATGCTGCAGAAATCCATGAGTTTTGAGAATCCATTGTAGATACTACATTATGAGGGTACTGGAGAGCTGAGGTTTGAGGTGAGAATTGATGTCTTTGTGTATGTTGGGGAAAAATAGATTAAGTTTTGTGGCAGAAGGAGCCAAAGATGACTACTTGTGCCCCAAAGTTTGTACTTGCTGTTTAACCAGGTGGTTTGAATAAAAAGCTGTTTCAGTCACAAATTCTCTGTCCTTCACATCCATAAACTACAGTAGTACCTCTGGTGCTGTATGAAGTGGTTCAAGTTATTTGAAATGTGTGTGTCAAAAGGATACAGAAAGAAAAGGGGGTTTAATGTTCTACCCAGCTTAGGAATATGTAATCAGAAGTTAACTGTAACTGCAATGTTAATGTAAATAATTTTTTTTTTGTCCCGCTGTGGCTTGATGGCTTATGTTTAGCATTTAGCACCCCTTCTTTATTGTACCTTGCATATTTTTTATTATTTTTTTCTTTTAAGACATCTTTCATTCCCCTAAGAGAAAAATATTTCCGGAGTGTTTATGCTGGTAAAAATGTGATCTCGTAAGTCCAAATTTATAACTAAATAGCTTGTGCTGTGTGAAGCGTGGTCTGTATTAGTTATATAGAAGACTGGTATGGAAGCAACTGAGTATCCACCTGCCCAGGGAGGCTTTTCCGGTGCCTTGGATCCTGGAGAACCAATACTGCTGCTCAGAGAGGGAATGGATGGGGATGTGTGTCTGTGCCTGCAAACTTTGAAACGACTTCACACCGTGGTGGTGCTGCTGCTTCATGGGAAGCTGCTTAGATGGAACAGGAAAGCCAAATAGCTCCAGCTGGTGTCTTGTGCCAGGCTCATGCTGTGGCAGTCCATGGTACTGGTACCAAAGGGATCTCGTTTCCTGCTGCTGTAAGTTGAGTTGCTGGAGTGAGGGCACAGGATGGCACACAGAAATCCCAGCTGTGTGATGAGGTGCTTAAATAAGTGTCTGTAGAGCTACAAAGTATTGGCTGTCCAAGAGAAGTGTTGTCTGGAAATGGAGATTATGCTCTGCAGTGGTAATAGTAGTTTGCTCTGTTAATGTCCACCCAGGTTACACCATTTAAAGTACTCAGTATGAAAAGAGGTTTTTAAAGCATGAGGAAATAAAACAAGTGACTGATGGATAACGCACAGGAAAAGAGCAGAAGAAACTAGGTCTGCTTGGGGGTGGGTCTGAAGCATGGAAGAGAAGGACTTTAGTTCCTTTGGTCAGTGAATTGAGAAAGACCATTTAATTTGGTTTGAATTCAAGACATCATTTTGAAATGACACCTGCTACAGAAAAGAGAGGTAAAAGGAAGTACCTGGATAAATGGGAGAAAGATGCTTCTAATGTTGAAGCCACGAGAGCTGGACATGCTCTGTGTGATGGGGCTTTTCAAATCTGAGCACATGCTGGGGCATCATTCTGATTTTATAGCAGATGGATCCATTTGAAAGAAGCTTTTTACTTTTGTGGATTTTTCCTGATGTTTCCTGTCAATGTAAGATCCTAGAAATGAAATTTTGGTATCTGTATTGCAGCTGGCTCTGGGGACAGTAGAAGTATTTTCTTGTTAAATTTGTGCTAGTGGAAAAAGTCTTAAATTTTGTTCCCTGTGTCTTTTTCCTCTCCTTTTTCATGTTCAGCTCTCTCCTTGTTACTCTATTTTAGTGAATGTGGTCTGAAAAAAGCTGGAAAATGGTTCTACTTATAAATAGACCTGTAATTCCATTAGACTTTTGTTTAGAAGAAAAACAGGATCTGTTTTTGTGGCTGGCTTCTCACTGCCAGCAAAATAGTGCTTCTTGTAAACCCTGTTTATCACAAAGACTTTAAACCTAGACCGAGGTCTTAAATGGATTTTTCTGTGTTTTATGATAAAAATGTTCCAGCTGTCTGAAGGTGGATAGCTTAAGACATGCGTTATGTTACAAATGGGTGGCAAAGGAGCACAAGTTCTGAGGTGGTGCCTAATGAAAGGCTCAGAGGTCTCCTAAAAGTATTTTGTCTGGTTTATTTAAAAGATTAGCAAAGATTAACACATGACAAAAAAACCCGAAAAAAACAAAAGCCCAAGCACAAAACCAAAAAACCCAAAACTGAGTATTCAAGATCTTCTTCATATATATATAAATATATATATATATATATATATATATAAATTGGCATGACATGATCCAGAGACTGGCAAAAGGAAAGCAGCCGAATTAAATGAAGTTGCACAGTTGGAGCCAAGAGGATGATTAATCATTGGAATGAGTTCTCAAAACAAGGTATTTTCCCAGGCACTGTCTAGTCAAAGGTCGTTTGACTGGGGTTTGTGAGGAAGTAACAGGGTAAAATGTCTGTGGCATATGGGAGGTCAGCCTGGCTGAGTCCCTTCTCCTTTACAGCTGTAGCTCAGGAACCCTGTGAAAACTTGATACGAAGGTGGCATCGTGGGTTTCAGCTCCAGAAGGGTCACTGACTTGAATGAGCAAATATCTAGCTTGGCTTTTGGATTTCACTAGGAATAAATAATTAGTATTTGCATAATTGTTTCTATTAATAACTTTTCACGCTTGCAGGAGGGCACATCTGATCTAGAGACAGGTAAACAAGTACAAAGATGAGGCATGGCCAAGTGAGTCAGCAGCAGGCCTGGAAAAAGACCCAGTGTCTCCTGGATGCCTGGCTGCAACAGATGTATTTTCCTGGGAGGACTCATCTATCTGAAATCCAGCATGTTCTCCAGTCCATGGAGAGTTGTGATTCACAGAGGTCCACTCTGCCCTGACTCACGGGTTGTACACCAAGGAATCCTACCCTGAATTAGTGCACAGGAAAAAAAAAAGGTCAAAGAAAGCCCTTTTCCTGTCAATATCTGTGATAAACTTGTGAGGCATTCCATGAAAGAGGTGTTGAGCACTGGCATTGTATTCGCTGGGAAGTTGTTCATGTGTGAATGAATTTCACCAGCAGGAAGAATTAGTGGCTGACTTCTGCAGAGGGAGGTTTAAACTTGGCTTAAAATAAAGGCTCCATGGATACAGAGGCAAGAGAGACTGAAACGGTGTCTGCTGTGCACTTGGTTTTGCTTTCCTTGGTGTTACTTAGAGCTGGAATTTTACCCTGCCATTAGTCAGTCCTGCCTTCACCTTGTTTTCTCACTGCTTCTTTCCTTCAGGATGGCTGTCGTTTCACTGGATATTTCTGGAATTTTCTTCATGTCATGTTTCTGTGCTTGTAGATGCAGAAGTGCAAATACTACCTTTGTTTGGAGATGAATTTAAGTTAGATTGTTTCTCTCAGCTGCTCACATCTTTAGTTTTTTGCAGTAACTGTCATTAGTTTGTGTAATTATATTGCCAGTAAAAAAATCATGGATGGGAACCTTGGAAGAAATAAAAACAAACCAAAGTAAGAGTTATGTCTATAGACCTTTTAAAAAATATTTCTAACTTTAAAAATTAATGGTTAAGAACAGCATGTTCAGCTTTCATGGTATCTGATGATAGTGGCAATCCTGAAATTTTAATGTTTCACTGTTCTTCACTATATTTCGGTATTGTAGCTTTATTTATTTTTATTCTAGTTTGTATTGGAAGTGTCAAACTACATTCACCTCCATGTACTACCTCATCATTTTATATTTGTCTCAGCTGCTTCGGTTTGTTAGGATAGGTAGAATTGTTTCTGTGTTCTGATATTATTTGTGATTTTTCATTCACTGGTTTCTTAGTACAGCTGAAAATCTTGCACATAGTTGCATCCAATCTGTAGTTCCAGTGTGAAACCTTTAGAAGAAGGTGCAGGATGTTGATGCTGGCAGGTGCCCACCAACACCACTCCATCACTGGGCAGGGCTGGGGAAATACAGTGAAAGGCTCATGGGTCGGGATAAGGGCAGGGAGAGATTCCTCACTGGTTACTGTCACAGGCAAAACAGACTTAGCTTAGGGAATTTAGTTTAATTTATTACCAATGAAAAATAAAACTAAATCTTTAAAACACCTTCTCCCCACCCACCCCTCCCTTCTTCCTGGCCTTCTTTCCTGATTTTCTCTACCTCTTCACCCCTCTGGCTACACAGGGTCATGGGGAATGGAGGTTATGGTAAGTTCCTCACACATTGCCTCCACTTTTTTGTCCTTAGGTGTGAGGGCTCATCACACTCTTTCCCTGGTCTAGAGTGGGGCCCCTCCCATGGTGGAGTCCTTCAGGAACTGCTCCAGTGTGGGTCCCTTCCACAGGGTCAGTCCTTCAGGAACAGGCTGTGCCTGTGTGGGTCCCCCACAGGGTCACAAGTCCTGCCAGCAAACCTGCTTCAGCATGGGCTCTTCTCTCCACAGATACTGCCAGGAACCTGCTCCATTGTGGATTCTCCACAGGGTCACAGCCTCTCTTGGGCATCCACCTGCCCCTTCTTAAACGTGTTATTCCTGAGGTGCTGCCACTGTCACTGACAGCCTCAGCCTTGGCCAGCAGCGCGTCCATCCTGGAGCTGCCTGGCATTGGCTCTGCTGCACATAAGGGAAGTTTCTGGCAGTTGCTCACAGGAGCCGCCTCTGTAGCTCCGCTGCTACCAAAACCTGACCATGCAAGCCCAGTACAAAGGGGTTTCCAAAATAATCTCTGTGGAGTGCACAGGACCATCCCCAAGGGACGCATGATGTGACTCTTCGGTATGGTCCTGTACAGGGCCAAGAGTTGGACTGGATGATCTTCGTGGGTCTCTTCCAAGTTGGCATATTCTGTGATTAATTATTGGACTTTGTCTTCCCAGAGACTCCCATCCCAATGGAAAATAAGCAACAGCTGTGGGCTGGACCTTGTTGAGCATTTAGTGTAGTGACAGAGAAATACGTATGCGTGTGCATTCCTGATTTTATTAATTCCATTTTTGCTAAAACATACCTATTACAGGAAATAAATGAAGCTCCTGTCCAAAACTGAGATACTCTTGCACAGACCTGCCTTTCTTCCCTGTTTGCCTACATGTCCCATGTTTCCCCAGTTCATTTCCACACAAAGCCTTGCATTGTCAGCAATACCTGATCCTGACAGAAAACTAGGAAGCTATGTGATGTGCAGCTTCTGATACAAGTTTTATGTTTGGAAATAGGTAATTCTTAAGTAATAGTTTTCAAAGAGATGTGGTATTTTCTTAGCAGGTTGAAGTAGAAGTTTACCGGAGAGATTCTAAGAAGCTTCCTGGCCTGGGAGACCCTGACATTGACTGGGAAGAGAGTGTCTACTTGAACCTCATCTTGCAGAAGGTAACAGTGATGCTTATCTAATTTTCATAGGCTATTTATGCAGTTTTGCCTTTCAGAATCTAAATTAACATAAACAGTTTATTGTTTTTCAATACAGTCCTAATAGCTTTCTACAAAAAGCTTTAAATGTATGCAGTGAAGCTAGGCTGAGTTTTATGCTCTGTAACAAAGTTTTGCAAAAGGAAGGCTTCATCCAGTTTAATGGTTTTTGAGAGTGAATGAGACTTAGACAAGCAGCATTTCCATTAGAGTTCACAGTACTGGTGCAGCTAAGAGAAGAATGTAAATGCAGTGTCATGTATTATGCTGGGGGGTTACTGCTCTTGACAACAGAACTTCAATAAAACATTTGGTGGTAGGAACAAGAAGCCAGAACTCATTATTTCTTTAATTGACTCATAGGTTGTTTGGTTATTGTGTGTGTTACATTGGTGCTTAGGAAAGCTGAATATTACTGTAATCATTTGAGATCCCTTAAAAGTTTTGCTCATTATGATCTCAGAATGGGAAACTGTTGGCTCAGGCACACATCCTGGAAAATAAATTGTTTTCATTCTCTCCTTCCTCCCAGAAGTCTCTTTACAGAACTTCTCTGCAGAGAGCAATTTTTGCCTTTATTTGATGCTCAATAAAAGCAGGGTACATTTGCCACAGTCAGAATTCAGAGATATTGTTAGAGCTGGGCATTGCTGTCCAGAGCTATTGCACTTGCTCCTTATAAGTTCTTTCAGGTTGTTTGGAAAGCTGTGCTAGTGTTTTCTGACCTCTCTAACATGTCACTAGTGTTCATTAGTGTGTCTCTTAACTTGTTCAAAGGGAGGAAATCTTTTCCATTTCTATCCTAAAGTGTGCTTAGGGGTGGGGGGGGGGGGGGTGTGTGTGTGCTGCTTATTCCCCCAGCTGAAATTAAGTTTATGTTAAACATACTGGCAGGACTTTCCTTACTCATCAGTTGTGTACCTCAACAAGCAGCTGTGCAAGAGATTTCGGTGTCACTGAGTTAATGAACAAACACAGGCTTAAAAATTGTAGGCAGTTCAGTGTAGTAAAGAGAGTAAAGAAAATTGCAACACCAAAATATCTTACTTTTTAGACAGACAGCTAAAAAAAATGAGAATGTGTTCTGCTTCATGCACACGAATGTTTTGTTTTCCCAACTCTAAATATTGATTTCTCTGTCTGGTGCCCTGTTCCAGCTGGATTATGTGGTGACCTGTGCTGTGTGCACACGCTCTGATGGAGGAGATATTCATATTCACAAAAAGAAGTCTCAGGTGAGCTTCCGCTTTTATTCCTGTGGATCAGAGGTTGGTATCCAGTATTACCTAATCCTAAAAACTGCTCCAAAACTGGGACAGTAGTTCCTCAGGGTGTGGTCTGACAGATTCATCTATGAAGCATCTCAAGTCTTTGTATAGTGACATTTCTTGCCAGTTATCTAGATGAGAGATCTAAATGTCCTTTATAGCCCCTCTCAAAGAATTGTGAAGACACCTGCGTGCTTCAGGGTGTATTATCTTTGCCTGCTGGATTTAGGGGAGGGAGGGAAGGTGCTGGCTCTGTTCCCCAGTCCAAGACTAAACCTGAAATTGTATGAGATCTGGATTATGAGGAGCCTTCAGGGTAAAGAGCTGCTAAATGGCAGACAATTTACTGATTACCAATTTATATTTTTATTATTTTACAAGATTCTTAGCCTCTTAAACTGCTTATTCCTTCTTTTGTGTGCAGTTAATCCAGGGTTTAGCATAGTGGAAGAGAATGAATAACAAGCATAAAGGGGATAGGAACAAGAAACGCAAGGCTTCCCCACTCAGTTTCTAGTAGATCTTGCAACAGCTTCTCCCGGTTGGCAGAAATTCTTCTTTAAATGGCTCCTGTTGCCTTTAAAAGGCTGTTTCTCCCAGGCATTTCCATTCCTTTAGTTCATGAAGCTGCTTGCGTGGCTTTGCCTAAATAAACCAGTGCTCTTCAGTTTTTAATTATGTTTTACCACTTTAAAAAAACTTTTCCTTTGCCTACAAACATAACTAGCAGTGCTGATTATTGTCTCTGTGATTTACATTGATTAAGCACATAATTTTTTCTTTAGGTGCTGTTGAGATGCCACATTGCACTACTGATTTAAGCCTGTTATTTCTCATTGCTTTTTTCACTGTTGGCTAATCCAAATTTCACCCCAATTTAACTTCTGCAAATGTTTTTGAGAAAAATCTGTAAATAATATTTGCAGATCTGAAAACTAGGAAGGAGAAGATGAGGGATATGCCCTTACTGCATTGTGAGCAGTATTTAGAATGAAGAGGAAGTGTTTTGTTCCTCCTTTCTAGAGGCTCCTACTGTGGGACTGCTTATAAATTGTTGTCTTCCCTTTTCCACATTAAACTTACCAGTACATACCAGTAACATTTCAGAATCATCACACTGATCTATAGAGAGAGCAAAGGCAATTCCATATGCTGCGAAAGCATGTTTGCAGTTGGGCATTTCATTGTCATGTCCACCATTGAGGCTATTGGTTTTAAATGAAGAAAATCCAGCTGGTTTGGATCTGCATTACTGCTCTGATGGTTCTTGCTTTAGAAAATGTGTCTTCTCCCCCTGTGCAGCCAGATGTTGATGGCCTAAGACTTCCTGTCCTACTCAAGACCTATGACAAATCTACTCTGCTCACATGAGTGCCTACGGCACGAAGCCAGTATGAAAAAGGCTGACTTTATTTTGCAAACTGCTGGCTTGACAATAAGATCTCCACAAAGAGGATTTTCCTCAGGTGTGCCCTACTGGAGATGAATTTGAGAGGGTATTTTGCTGTTCATTGGCTGGCATGAGAGTGAGGATGCCTGGAAGAGGTCCTTGTTTCAGGCATTGGTGCAAGTAGCATTTTTGAAGAGTCTGATTACTTTCTAATGTTTCTGGTCTTGAAGCAACCTTTCTTTTTAATTCCATACAATGTGCGTAAAGGCTGTACAAATAAGGAAAAGCAACCCTCTCATGAATATCTAATATCCTATCCTTAATTATGTTTTGTGTTGAATGCTTTGTAGCAAGAATGTCACAAGCTTGACAGCCTGGTCAGATCCAGAGCTTTCAGCATGTTCACAGTGGGCTAAGATTTGACACATTTCTTTAGTTCAAGGCTTTGTTTGTAAACAAATGTGGAAGCAAAGAAAGCTGCTTGGTATGAATTCCTTCTTCCTCCTTACCTACTCATTAATCTTTTGGGAATGATAAAATCTAAAGCCTTTAGCTATTTAAACAAAGTCACTAAAGGAGTTTAGGAACTGCTTGGGAGGGAGAAACGTTCAAGAGGAAGCACAGTGATAGAGAAAGAAACAGAAGCGGAAGATACGGATGAGAAACCAAGTGCTTGTCCTCCTGTGAGCCATTGTCTTGGTTTTGTCACCAAAACTGCGGGGAAAAACAAAAGCTCTTCAACAGCGTTTTTAGTGTTAGAGAATCAAGGCATTACTTTATTCTGGCCAGGATGTGCCAGAGAAATCATTTCAGCCCCACATTGCCTGGGTTGTGCAGAGAAAATCATTGCATCACACAAAATTTTTACTAGATTCTTCACATACTTATTCAGTCAAAACCCACAGAAATTCATTGGTTCAAGGTTCATTGGTCCAAAGTTACACAGTTCTTAGTATCTGGTTTCCTATTGGTTATCGATCTCTTCACCTTCCGTGTTAATTAGGTTCTCATTCTTCGTTCTCTTATCTCTCTTTTCCCAGACCAGGTGTCTCCGACCATGCCAGGTGTGATGTTTGGAGTCTATGTTCATTAATAGTCATTAATAGTCGTTATCTTTGGTGTATCTTCTGTGCTACTCTCAGTCTGTTGAGATGTTAAGCTCATCAGGTGTCCAGTGATGAAACAGTCCCCTGAAAAGAAACTTCAATTCTCTTCCCCCCCGGGGCAAAGGCTAATGAAACGCATGACTAAAGTTACATACAAAACATTTTAAACTTGTTATCATTTCCAACAGTTTGAGACAGTCTAAAGAGGTGGGCACTCTGAAATGACTAATCTCCCCCTTGATTCCAACCAATCCCTTTCCCTCAATAAGGAATTAAATATGAGTAGATTTAAGTGAAAAAATAACATTTTGTTAACAAACAGACACCCAACAGTCGTTTGGAGAGGGGGGAGGGGGAAGGGGAAGTAAATAACTGCTAGACACCAAACTGTTAAAACTCAAAACCCCGTGGGAACAGAGCCCCAAAATGCCAGAAATACCTGTTCCCAAAATGGCGCCTGCAGGAGGCAGCCATGTGGCCAAGGGACAAAGGGAAGATGGCACCGCACTGTTCCCGTCCAAGATGGCGCCTTCCGGGTGACTGTGTGTCCCCAAGATCAAAGAGACAAGACGGTGGCAACCCCTACCAGGAAGGCAGGAGCCCACAGCGCTTCCAGAGGCAGATGGAAACTCGCCGGCCTGTGTGGGGCCTGCGCTGCTGCGGCCGCTCCCTCGTGCCGTTCGCGGGCTCTGCTGCTGCTGCTGCCGGGCTCTGCACCCCGGGTGGGGCCTGGGGGGACGGACCGGTCTGGGGCCGCTGGCACAGGGAGGCCTGGCCCCAGGAACTCGCTCGCTTTTTTTCACGCTTGCTTTTTTTGCCGCTGCTGGCAGAGTTCGCAACGTTCACTTTGAAAGAGTTTCTAGTTGCCACATACGGTTTCTACAGGTAGCTACAGTTGCAAACCCAAAGCTGCCGCGAAAGGGAGAGACTCTCCATGGTCTTCTCTCCTGGAACGGCTTGGACTGGAGCGAGGGCTGCTACAGGTGGGCACTTGTGGAATTTGCCCCAAGACAGCCCAAAATCGCTAACCACAGTCTCCCCTAGACGAGGAAGAAAAAAAAAAAACCAAACAAAATGAAAACAAACAAAATGAAGAGAGAACAAAAAACGGGAAAGAAAGTGTCAGGAGAATTAATCCACAAACACCAGAGGTTTATGCCCAAAAAAGAGACAGAGGAGGCCTGTAACTTTATTCGAATAAAGGGAGAGGTCATGGGGCGTTCTCCATAGGGTCTCTCAAATTTTCAGAGGATGCAGCCTCCTTTTTATCCTGATTTCCCTGCGGCATTTCCCTCTCCTTTTCCCCATTGGCTGAGGTACTTGAGAGGTACAGACTTCCCAAAATGCCTAATACCTAAGACCCCCTTCTAATGTGTACCCCCCACTTTGTCTTTTCGTATGGAATTTATGGTTCCTCCCATTGTTTCTTTCATCTCTCAGTATACAGTATTAGTTATCAGCAGGCCTTCAGTTTGTTTGTAAAGACAAATCCCTCATTTCTTTAAAAGTCTTTGCCTGAACAAAGACCAAGTAGCCTGCAAAGTGAATACTACGCAGCCAAGAGCCCAGAAACTGCCTCCGTGCTGATTTCAAAAATGCCCGCAATAGCACCCCACACACGCAAGGTCTGCAGCTGTAGGGTTGTAAAGATACTGTAACAGTTTTTAGGCACAGATAGATATGGAATAAAATAACATTATGAATCACCCCAGGACAGCCACACTGCCCTTACTGAGGCAGGTTGATCTTAGTGCGGTACTATGTAAACAATAACAAGTTTAAGTAAAGGTGTTGGGTCAGCTGTTTCATAGTAACTTTCTTGTACTATGGCATTTTACTTTGCAGCACATTGCAGCAACCTAAAGGCACCTGAAAGTGGTGATGAAAAAGTAGGATGGTGTACTGTAGTATGGTGAGAGGTCAGGTATGCACAGGGACGTGTACTGTGGAGCAATGAGTTTTTGATTACTTGCATGTGAAAACCAAGGATTTCTGAAGTGCCACTATTGCAAATCTGGCTTTAGTCAGAAACCAGCTCAGCTGTGCTTGCAGAATGTCCAGCATCTCCAGCGTAAGTGAGCAGTGCCAGTCTGAGGAGTTTTGTAATTACTTGCCTTTTGTTTGGTGTGTCAGTTCCCAAACACATTTAACTGAGAAGAGATATCTTTTTCTGCATCTTTCTCAGCAAGTGTTTGCATCTCCGAGCAAGCACCCAATGGATAGTAAAGGAGAGGAGTCAAAGATCAGCTACCCCAATATATTCTTCATGATTGACAGTTTTGAAGAGGTGAGTTCCTTGTCGCAGCAGCAAAGTTTTGTCCTATTGTAGTCTTATGTCCTGATTAGCTGTTTTCTTGTACCTTTTGAACAAATGTTCTTAGCTGGTTGAGGATTATCTTCTGCTAGATCTTATTTTATTTTATTTAACCTTCGTCTCTCTTTAATGTTTGAAATCTGATCTTAAAGCTGGATTTTGGCATCAGTGTTATGATGGGCTAAAGCATGACAGGCTGATGTGAGCGCTGCTCATCTCAACATGTGATTTGCAGTGTGCACTGCCTGGAGTCTTTTTTTTCAGAAGGCTGGGGTGGAAAATTCTGCTTCCTTTCAATTTATATTGAAACTTCCTTGGGCATAAGGACAGCTGTGGGAATCTGAATGTATTTCAACTTGAACAACTGCAGTTTGCATCGAAGTGTTTCATCTTGCATCTTTGGCAGGTTTTCAGTGACATGACTGTGGGAGAAGGAGAAATGGTCTGTGTCGAGCTGGTGGCCAGTGATAAAAGCAACACCTTCCAAGGAGTGATTTTCCAGGGGTCCATCCGCTATGAAGCACTCAAGAAAGTCTATGACAACAGGGTAAGGAGTTTCTGAAAGACAAGGTCCTTTGCAGCAATGGTGCTCTGACTAGATTTTCTTTGTGGCAGAGGCTGTCACCTTTTTGTCCTATTAGATCAGCTGCATCATAGTCTGTCTTTTTTGGCTTTGAAAGCTGAAAGCTACTGTTTTTGGCTCAGATAGCTGACGGTATTCAGACTGGGATACATTCCTCTGCTGTTTGCCAAAAGGAGGGAAGGTAGGGATAAGTAGTCAAGAGTGTGGCACAGGAATGGACCTGAACAAGAGTTCTTGGATCCCCTTCATTTTCTTGAAAGGTCATAGATATTTCTATATTCAGAGAAGGTATGATTTCATGGGAGATTTTAAACTCTGGTAACTACCTTGCGATAAAGTGTTTTTTTCTTCATTGTATTTTGCACTCATGGCTGTTTTCAGAAGACCCCTGTAGTCTCACTGCCACTGAGAGAAGCTTTCTTTGCTTTCTACAGAATCATGAAATACCAGCACTTTCACCTTCAAATTCAGTACTTAGTGCTGAAAGCAAGAGTCAGTAAACTTCTCAAATGGTTTATTATGAAGACAATCCTGAGAGATTTTTAGAAACAAACAGAAGAAATTCTCACAATATCTATTGTGTCTGTAAATTTCTCTTTGTTTCTACCCTTGTCAGGAGAGGTCCTGAATAATTTCCCTTCTCCCTGTTTTAAATGCAAGCCGTTACACTTTTCCAGCAGGTTTCTGAGAGAAAATGAAACAAAAGTTGTTTCTCTCCCACAGTCATCTTCTGGCCTTACACGGTCAGCAGCTGGTTTATTAAAATAAGTGGGAATGCAGAATCACTGAAGACAACATAAAAAGAAAGCCCTGCAGTGGAAAGATAAGATTTGATGTGGTAAAGTCACCTCATAGCCTAGGAATGTCCTGATTGACCACACAGCTACTTGACATTATTTTGTTAGATGAAGTAAAATTGTTAACTCTTCAAATATTCCATTATGGCCAGAGGCAAAACTCAAAATTTTACCATTCTTTTTACAGAACAGCAGTAATCTCTATGCTTTTGAAGATTACTTGATTTCAGTTGTTTCAAAGAAGGTTTAGACTGAATACTAGGAAAAATTCCTTTACTGGAAAGTTTGTCAAGCACTGGAACAGGCTTTCCAGGGAAGTGGTGGAGTCCTCATCCCTTGAGATATTTATCAGATGTGTAGATGTGACACTTAAGGACACGATTTGGTGGTGGGCTTGGCAGTGTTTGGTTAATGGTTGGACTTAATGATCTTAAAGGTTGTTTCTAACCTAAATTTTTCTAGTTTTCTGTAATTCTCAGTACAATACGAGCTGATAAGCATCTTGGCCTTTTCATAAACTGATGAAAATTGCAATAAATCGCTTAAACTTATGGATAAGTCCTACTTACTTCACTTAGCAAAACCTTGACTGTTTTCATATTGGTCTGTTCCTTTTTTCAGTTCTCAGTTCGATTTTCAGTTCAGTTGTGCTGACTGGAAATTGAGCCCCTCTGTCTGTTGAGAGGGTTTAAAGCTGTCAGGGTGTCTTGGTGAGCCATGCAGTGCAGGTTAGTTGTGCATGGGGCTGGTTCCTTATATTTTGGCCTTGGCAATGTGGACATGAAAATGTCAGAAATTACTTGGCACAAAGTAGTGACCTAGTTGTGGGGTGTGCTTTGCTGGTTTTGAGGCATCTTGTGTGTGTGTGTCTATTGCTTTTTGGACTCAAACGAGTGCCCCAGCACAGGCTGCATTGAGTTATGCACGTGCCTGCCTGTGCTCTGATGTGTCACAGTGTGTGGGCCTGGATAAAAACCTTCGGTTTTCTCTCAGCGTGCCGTTGCTAACTCTGCCTTTTGGATGGCTGAAAGAGTTGGTTCTTCTCAGAACCTCTTTCTGTCTCTGTAAAATTACTTTCCTTTTGGAGATCACTTCAGATTGTGGATTAAAATGTTTCTTAGGAGTCATTATCCACTATGGTTCTGACCTTTTCTTAGATAACTGCTTTCAGAGGATGTTATTTTCAAGTTGTAGAGCTGTTATTACATGTTTTTCTCTCCTGTCTTGATGCCTTGTAGGTGAGTGTTGCAGCTAAGATGGCTCAAAGAATGTCTTTTGGCTTTTATAAATACAACAACATGGAGTTTGTCCGAATGAAAGGACCACAGGGAAAAGGACATGCAGAGATGGCAGTGAGTAGAGTTTCCACTGGTGACACTTCACCGTATGGGACAGAAGAAGATTCAAATCCAGACTCCCCAGTGCATGAGAGAGTAAGTAGCAGACAGAAATACTTTTTTAAGGTGAGGCATAAACATGCTTTGTTCCAAAGCCAGGAGGCAGACTGAAGCTGGGGTTGACTCACATCAAGGTTCTGCACTTAGGTTTGCCTATGTATAATTTGGTTGTACTCAGTATATGAGATGGATTTTTTAACACAGTTTCCCCTGAGCAAATGCTGAATACAGAGATGACTGGATGATTCATACTTCTGGAGGAGTGTTTTGTTGAAACAATAGCAATGTTGATGCCAGGGAAACTGATGATTCTGCCTGTTTTCTATAAAAAAGTAGATTCCACTTCTGTGCGAAGTGGGATTTACCTAGAAACATGGAATTTGTGTATTATATAGGTTGCTTGCTAAACCTCACAAGAAATGGTGTGTTAGGTTTTGCCACTGAGGAATACTGCCAACGCGAAGCCTGTATAATGCTAAAGCAAAGATCACAGATCTAGATGCAGCATCATATTCATACATATGCTTAATTTTAATGCAAGTGCAGTAAAATTCCAATAGAATCAGACCATAGATGCTGATTTGGCCTTTATTCAATCCTAAGCCGTATTTTCCATTTTACTTGGTTAATGGGGATTAGGCAACATGTCTTCAAAATACCTGCACAGACCTGGGCTGGGTCAGTACCTGATGGAGTGGAGCATGGCTTTCTGTGTAGGGTGGCTAACCTGTATCATTTAAAGATCTGCAGAACTCCTTCTAGAGGTCTCCATGTAGGCAGTGTGGTTTTTGTTTCTGACTTGGTAAAAGGCAGATGAGCTACCAGCACAGAACTCATTAACTGGATGTTCTTGCTCTCTGCCACAGAAACACAGCCTGAAGAAATCAGGCCAGGAGGGACAACATGATCTTTTGTCTCTAAGGCTTCCAGTGTCAGCTGGAAAATGTCAAATTGGATTTGATAATGTGTTAGCACTGCTTTTTGCTAATGGTTCTAACGGTGATACGTCTGTTTCTGGTTCCCCCCACAGTGTGATATGAAATGACTCCAAAATTAAAAACAGAGACAATCACAAATTAGAAATGAAGTGTGCTGGGGAGAGGATCAGTTGGGTGTTACAATGCCTTTCTTTTATTTTTTTGACATTACTGATAGAGGAACAACATGGAGTGTTTCTGCAGTGTAACTTCATCCTGGCTTGGCTGCCATCATCACTTCATGTCACCTCCCTCTGCATTTCTTTGGACAGATGTGAGCAGTGTCAGGTGCCAGCTCAGGGAGAGTTATGGGGTTGTTAAATTGACTATGTGAAGAAGGAAGGACAAGATAAAAGTTACTCATATCCATTAGCGAAGTAGTTATCCCTATTTTCTTCCCTTTGAAATGAAACTATTAAAATACTACAATCAAAGCCAGTAGATCAGCACTACATTTCAATTCTCTCCAAAACAGGTGTACTTGGCTTTAATTGTAGTTTACTCAATGGCAACTACTGCTCTGAAGGAAGAGTGTCTCCATAGTTTTGTCCCTAACTTGAGTTTCACCACAGACAGTCCCATCCCTTTATTTGTCATCACTTGGACTAACCGAACAATCTGAGGCACCACAGCTTCATTTTCTCCTTCCAATATTGAAACATGACACACATAAAAGAGAACATTAACTTAACTTCTGCCTCAGTGTGCTGGGCTCAGGAATTTGTGACCCTGCTCCCCAGGGCCATTGACCTTCCACAGGGATCCCATGGGACAGCTTTCCCAGTAGGGAAGCTGCTGCCTTGTGCGTGCCAAAGAAATGAAGATGCATGATTTGAGTGTGTTCAATACAGTATATTCTTAGCATATTAAGTCTCCTGCATTTCAACATGCAAAAATAAGATTGACATGCTTAGTGCCTAAATTATTAATTTTGTGCTGTTATGACTGTAAATCCTTGTTGAAAGTGGTCGTCTGAGGAGAGAAGTTTTTCATTATTCGTGTAACAGTTGAGGGTTGTGATATATGAAAATATTTTCCCCTTGATGAGCATCTTGAAGCTGAGATGATTGTTCAGTTGAAATTCTCTAGCCACTTTGATAAAACGGAGCTAGATACCAGTCATCTGATTTTTACACATGTGATTGCCTTGTGGCACATGGAGGGAAAACCAAGACTTTCTCCAGAATTTCTTCTATTTCCCTTTCAGGTTACTTCTTTCAGCACACCACCAACCCCAGAACGTAACAACCGCCCATCCTTCTTCTCCCCTTCCCTCAAGAGAAAAGTGCCCCGAAATCGAATTGCTGAGATGAAAAAGTCCCATTCAGCAAATGACAGTGAGGAGTTCTTCAGAGATGATGATGGCGGAGGTGAGAGAAGTATTCACAGCTAAACAGACTTGTCTGGAGAGGGCACAGAGCTGTGGAAAGGGACCCCAGTGCAGGGTTTTCAAGAAGGTTTGCAGGGTGGAAAAACAAGAGCTCCACATGCAGCCAGTGCCTCTCTGAAAATGAGATTTTTCACAGGCTTAAGCGTCTCTTTGAAGGTTGGAGCCCACAACTCCTGAGTATGTTAAAACTTATTTCTTTTATATGGACCCTTTTGAGAGAAACTGGAGCAGCTGAGATCTTCCCCCTTTCCCAGATGCCACAGTCTCTGTGGGCACTTCTCCAGGTATAGTGGGGTAGGGCATGATCTTAGCAACAAGTTCTTTGAATTCTGATTTGATCCAGAGTTGGTTAAAACTGGTGAAAAGGCCTTTACTTCAACTGGCTTTGAATCAGTTCCGAACTCTATAAAGAGAAAACCTAATAAGATTGTATAATAGTTTAATGCCTTGTGGAACTCTTCCTTTAAATTCTAGTTACTCAGCAGGAAACAACCAGCAAGATGGAGCCTGACTCAGAATATAGTATATAAATCCCAATCACATCACAGTCTTGAGAAGCAGGAAACTCAAAAATGTCAATGTCCAGACTGCTTTTCATGTGTTTAGAAACAATTCAGTCAACAAGTCTGTCTGTTACATTCTAACAGATAAACCCAAAAGTAATTTCCAGATTACAAGTTCTATTTGAAGGAGCAAAGATATTGCCTATCAGCAGTACTGGACCACCTTAGCTAATAAAGAGTTGCACATTAAAAAACAAACTGAAGTGACAATGTTTAATTCAAATTCTATGGCAGCTTAAACTCATGGTAGCTAATTCAGGGTTCTATCAATAAAAACCTTCACCCATCTCTTTTTCCTTAATTTGCCTAATCAGAACCTATGTTATTTCAAATGAGATGTGTTTTGGTATGTTTTACTAGGCACAGGGTAGTGTGGGGAGAAGGACAGCTTTCCCCACTTGTAGTCCTGGTTTTGGTATCTTTATTTTGGAGGTTGCCCAGGATAGAACAGGGTTCAAGGTGTTTCTCTGGCAGCCCTCATGGGTGGTGCAGTGCCTGCTTAGGGTTGTCTTGCAGGGTCTGATCCTAGAGTATTTAATGATAATGATGGACATTCTTTTTATTTTCATATCCTTTTCCTTCTAATATATTTATGGAACTAAACAAATTCTAGGTTTTTCAGATATTTTATAGTATTCATATAAAATACTAAGAAGTGGTTTCTAACTGTTTTGACCTTATTGTTCCTCATCTGAAAAATAAAAAGAGGAATATTTTAACAGCTTATGCTAGGAAGCTTAATCTATTCAAAGATGTGTTTTCTACAAGGAATAGTAACTAAATAGAGATTTTTTTACAAATTTCAGAAACCTGAGTGTCCTACTAGTGTTTGCTCAGGAGCTGCAGTGGTGAAACTCTCTTACTTTGGCATGAAAAGGCCAGATGTAGATGCAGAAGATGCAGAGATAGGAGCAGAGATTTGGGTGCATCTTGGCTTTGTGGGTGGAGGAAAAGATGCAGATTGTGTAAAGATCAGCAGTGTCCTTGGTATAGCCAGTGCTGCTGCAGAGTTGCCCCAGCGCAGACAAACCTGTGGTGAACAGGAACAGCCCATCAAGGCCCGCTTCAGTGGCTTTGCTGTGTGCAAGCATGATACGCCAGGAGAGTTGTGCTTATTGCAGCTACCAGAGTCATCTCCTTCTGTCCTGATCACCAAAGTGCTCCTGGCATAGTGGTCATGCATGGGAAGAGGGAATAGACAGCTTGGCTATACACATGTATAGGGAAGGAGGGAAAGATTTCCACAGTTTTTTTCCTCTCATATTGTTATGCATCTTTCTAGAGTAGCTGCTACCACGTATTCTCCTCTTTGTTTGGATCATGATCTGCTTTCAGTCCCAGAGCCTGGATCACTCTGATTCAGAATTGATATGTTGACTTCAACATCTGATTTTAGCATTGTGGGACAGGGTTGAATTTTACAGGGCAATAGAGCAAAGATTTAAAAGCACTCCAAAAATGCAGCACATGGCTATGGGAGAGACCTACACAAAAAAAAAATCTCTGGCCTACAGGGGACTCAGTATCTTTTTATTTTAAAAGTTACTTGGGGACATCTAAACTAATTCTGAGAACAATGGCTCAGCTGAAGGGTCCTAGGTGTGGCTCAGGGTGTGCATGGAGGTGTGCAGGAAACTGAGGTATTAATGCTGAATCTCCCCATGTCTGCTAGATGGCAATTTTCTTCAAAAGAAACAATTTCTATTTTGTTACTCTGGTGAATTTCTGCATGAGTAAGTACTTAATTTTAGGGCTATTCTATGATTTTGTGTATGAGGGAAGGCTGAGTTAGGGTTCTGCTGGTGCAGTGTGGTAGCACAAGCCCTCTCCTTTCTGTCTGTTGTTTTCAGCTGCTGCTGCTACCATGTATTAGCTTCAGTGTAAATGGTGAACTCTTTCAAATTCAAGAATAATGATCACAGAATATAGAATTTCCCAAGTTGGAAAGGACCCACCAGGATCATTGAGTCCAACTCCTGGCCCTGCCCAGGACACCCCAGCAATCCCACCCTGTGCCTGAGAGCATTGTCCAAATGCTCCTGGAGCTCTGGCAGTCTTGGGGCTGTGACCATTCCATGGGGAACCTGTTCAGAGCCTGAGCACCCTCTGGGGGAAGAACCTTTTCCTGATATCCAGCCTAAACCTCCCCTGACATTACACCATGCCACGGTCTCAATCAACATAATATTGCATTTTTGTAGTATTCTTAAGTCACATACGCTCACAGCTGACCATTAAAATAACTATAAATAGAAAACTCTGTGCTAGGCAAGGTGTGTGTGGTTTAAAAAAAGCAGTTACGATAGTGTCCTGCATGTGATTTGTCTCTAAACAATGAATAGGAGGCTTTCCTCTTTTTTTGAGTTTCAGAAGTGTTCCAATAAAGTATAGTCCCTTGAGGTTTGCTGTCTCTTCCTGCCTTTGCAGATCTGCACAACGCAACAAATCTCCGGTCGCGGTCTCTGTCTGGAACAGGACGCTCGCTGGTGGGCTCGTGGCTGAAGCTGAACAGAACAGATGAAAACTTTCTACTCTATGCACACTTAACATACATCACTTTGCCATTGCATCGAATTTTAACAGGTGAATTTTGACATGCATTGTGCACAGCCTACCATGTTGGGGGATTCTGCTATTAAGACAGAGGAACAAGTATTTCTCTGTAATGCTGCTGTAAATAGGAATTTATTTCAATTTAGAAGAAATTACAGATTCCAGTAAAAAATCGGTCATTTGTAATTAAGGATGGATTTTGAACAATGTTTCAGCAAAACACGTAACTATTCTGTGTGATCATTGTGTTGCTAGTCCTACAACAAGTTAGCTGGAGTTACCAAGCTCACTCACTCTCTCACCACAGGCATTTTGGAGTTCATGGAAGATGTATTGTTTCTGCTGGCATTTAATACCTGCTCAAGAGGGTGGCACATATACCTCCATGCTCAAATACTGGCTTTGAGCTTGAACATCCTTTCTGAGACTTAATTTGTTGAACATACGGTTAGGGTATATATTGAGATACACAGAAATAGGGCATGAAATTTCTGGGCTGTAAGGCAGAATTTTCATCTGCAGTTTTTCACTGCCCACGTTTGTTTTAGCTTGACATGTTGTGTAGGCCCCGTTTCCAAGGCCTTTTTGTAATCAATGAATTTGTGCTAGTGGCAGCTTTCCAGGTAGCAGGAGCATTACATGTGGGGCAGGGTGAAGTGGGAAAGGTGCTCATTTCTCTTGGGTAGTTCAGGAAACCTGTACTAAGATAATAAAACCCCAGTGATAGTGATCAAAGTACTTTTTAAAATGTCTTGAGTTTCTTGATAAGACTTCACTCTGACCCTTCTGTCCATGTTGGATAATCACACTTCTGTCACCTTCTCCTCATATGTCAGATGATCCAGTCCCTTAGTCATCTCTGTGGCCTTTCACTGGACTCCCTCCACTGTGTTTAATTCTTTAGAGGTGTGGCTGGGGATCAGTTTTTGCTCATGTCATCCTCTTTGTGCAGTTGTGTTTGATCAGCCTTTTAATTGTATGCTCCTTTTTCCCATGTTCCTTGTTCTTTGTGTAGCCTTGAAAAGGACATAGCAGCCCAGTTTCCAGCTATTTCTGCGTAGTGCCCTGCCATGTTGGTTTTACTGCCCATATTTAGAAAGATGCCCATGATTACAACAGAAGTTTTACAGGTTCATATTCTGTCCCACTTGGACAATATGGAGTTGAGGAGCCAAAATGATGAGTGTTTTTTATGGCAGCTTTTTGAGTGCAGAAATGTAGGCTTTGGGCTACAGAATGGATGAAAGAGTTGAATTATTTGTACCCACAGAAGTCTCCTTAAGGGACTCTGGGATGTTGCATTTGTCCCTTCAAGAATGGGAAACCCCTTGGCGTCTCTTGTTAACGGCACTTACACTTGTTTGCCTGGAAAATATTGCCACTCCTTGTCTAATGCATGTTGCTTCATCCCAGAATAAATGATAGTAGGTCAGCTGTCCTCTCCACATGATGGGATATATTTGCAGTTTCTCATCTCTCAGTTCCTCCCAGCTGCATCCTGGTTAACTTAGATTTTAACAGGCAAAGCCGTGTACTTGTCATGTTTTAGATTCCTGATGAGCTGTGCCACAGTCCACGCTTATGTCTCCAGTTCTTTGTGCTTCCTGGTACTGTGGCTGCTTTCAGGAGCCTCTTAAGTTGGCTGTGTCTCTTTGTTTCTCTCCCATGCCCAGATATCCTGGAAGTGCGGCAGAAACCAATTCTGATGACATAGCAGAGAGCGGGCACTGCCTTGGAGCCTTGTTGCCAAGTGCCTATCCACAGCGGTTTGCCATGCTAACACTACCATCTAGTGTCAGGAACATAGACCTCCGCAGGAAAAAGGGAAGTCCAGGAATACCAGCCGATCAAAAGTGCCTCTTTCTTCCTTCCTCTGCTGTCACACACCGAATCCCCACATTACTGGAGTGTTTCTGACTGGAAGAGGATTTTCAGCAAGATCAAATGAGAAGGGGCTGCGTTTAAACTGTGTCAACACTTTATGGACAGCTACTGTGTTTACTTTATAACTAAGAAGCCAACAATATGTACAGAATGTGTTAAACTTTATATTCTTTGGGAGAAACATTCTGAGAATTTCATAATGACATGCTATTGGACATCGCTCCATAGACTCTGGCCATACCCTCTCCTCGTCTGATCGGCGGTGTGCGAGCGCGCGTGTGTGTGTGCATGTGTGCGGAGTGGAGCAGGGAGAGAGCAGCTTCCTGCTAAGGGAAGAAAAGGAAAAAGATACATTGCTGTTTTGGTATGCGCAGCAGGTCAGGTCAGAGCTTAAAAGAGGCTGAAAATGTTCCCATTTTTTGTGTGTCAGTGTTAGGACAGGTGAACTCTGCTGACAGATTTCCGTATCTACCAAAGAACAGCAACATTTTCATCCTCAAGAACTGGCTAAGAAAACGAGCCAGTGAAAAGAAGGCTAAAATGCGCTGCTATAGTAAAGCCGAGGTTCATCTCCAGTACTAATGCTGCTTATATTTCTCTCAGCTGGGTCAATACCAGTTTGAGTCTAAAGTGAAAAAACAGGAGGTTGTAATCAGTCTCCAAAGGCCTAAGATCTTACCAGTAACCCATCCTCCTGCATGCTCTGGACTTGAGAGTTTGTAGTTGTCCTTGTGGTAGCCTTTGTAGCCAAGGACAGCATGGGAGCTGCTTTATGGTCAGGCAGCTTGCCCGGATTTTCCATCTTTGGTTGTTACATGCCAAAGCACAGAGACCGTTCTTGAAATACAAAAGATGGAAACATAATTCTGTTCTGAAAAGTGACTAAAAATTGCATAGTGGGAGGTGTGAAAATGGTGTGTCAGGAGCTCTCAGGAAAACAGCCTTATGTTTACACGTGAAGTGCAGCTCTCTCTAAACAGCAAAACTGCTGTCCTTGACATTTGAAAACAAAATGATTGAATGCTGAGGTTACTATGCTCTGGCTGACTGTTCTGATGTGAGAGCCAGTACGTACTTGGGTTTATTTAGGGCCGCACAGCAGTGGGAGGTGTGGTGTGTCGCTCGGGGCATGTAAGACTCCAGCACATGCGCAGAGGGAAAGCGAAGATGCCATTTTTGTCACTTTTCAGACTCTGAGCACCTAAACTTGATGCTGTGGCACATGCTCTGAACCTGGACCTTTGTCTCCCTCATACCTGGTCTTTCCCAAGTGCTTTGTTGTTACTCTCACAGTAGCATCTAATGACTTAACCTCTCAAATAGGACTTTCTGCTTTTTTTCCTCAGGCTAGATTCCATGGAAATAGCTCCACTTCAGCATAAAGGCAGACCAAATTTGCCCTTCAGCCCAAGCTGATGACTCCAGCATGGTAAGGAGTTCTGTCTGTATTTGAGGCCAGGCCTGGAAGCTGTCACCTTAGCACAGCACAGCGGCCTTTCTTACACCGGCAGCATGAGTGTATGATAGGGACAGCTGACCAGTTTTCAGTTGGCTTCAAATGTGTTGCAAGGCATTAGAAAAATGTTCCCTTTGTCATTACCAGCACACCCACTTTTCATGCTGCAACCTTGGAATGTTGCCTGTGGTCTGTGTGCATGTGAGGGTGTTTCCACCATCTAACCTGGTTGCCCCAGGCTTTCTACATGAGCCGGGGAGAGGTGAAGTCCTCACTCAGCAGCTGAAGTGCCCTCTCAAGGAACTTGCCAGGCAGCCTGGGTAGGTACCTGAGATCCCCAGGTAGTGTGCCTGGCATCAGTCGGTACGAATATTCTCTCTTTGCTCATGCTGAGAATTAAACCACTCCTCAGCTAGAAAACAAGCCTCTCAATGTGCTCCTTACTCTGCGCTTTAATACTGCTGGACTGGGCGAATCAGTGCTTGGTTTTCCTATAAATGTTCATTGCAGAGGGAAGGGAGAGAGGGTTCACATTTGTACTAATTGTGACAATTGATACCTTTCAGTCAGGCAGCCAGAGGAACAATGTAAAAAGGAAGTGTATCCAGATAGGACCCTTAGTGGTGGGTGCCTGAACACTTCTCAGTGGACAGGAATTTGTAATACTTGGTGTTGTGTATTATGTTTAGGCGGCTTAACTTTGTGTGATTTGAAAGACTGAAAAAATCTTGCTGTGTAAGATTTCAGAGCAAATGAGGAATGATTCTAAGCTAGTGCATTAGTTTAAAAGCAGTGCTATGGAAGGTACAGTTTAGATCCTACATCTGTTGTTCAAGAGGTATCATCTGCTTTGTTACATGTATGTGGTTGGATTTTGATGTCTAGTGTTTAAAGGGCTGTAATGTCCTAAAAAAAGTAAATTTATTTATTGTATCTTGCTAGTGGGATATGCTATAGGTACATTGAAGACTCGCCTTTTCTAGTAGAAAAGGACTACAAGTATGCCCTCATGGACATCCGTGGAAAATAGAGGTCAAAAAGTCTACTGAATGTCAATAGTGCTTTCTGGAAGCAAAGATGTGCCAGATTCTCAGTTATTCCTTCTTTAAACAACTGTCTTGGACTTCTTATGTATAGGCAGTGGTTCCCACTTTCTGTTATCAAATTCCGCATTTTGTTCTGCTTTTAAACAAACCCTGAAAATTATAATCGGTTGTCCTTGTATGGACAGATTGACAGGGAATTTGATCAAAGTTTTGTTTGGGTCAGGATGGCACAGCTGGACCCTTAGCATGCTATTACACTACATCAAAAAAGAAAAGTGAATGTTAGTAAGAACCTCTCACCCTGTTAATTTGGAGGGGGTTTAATTCTGTAGCTCCTAAGCAGTAAACTGGATTCAGCCCCTGTTGGCCATTGAAGTAATTGCTGCAGATGGAGTTGGCATGTCCTGCAATGCCATGAAGGCTGTTTGGCTGTCAGTGTCTTAATGATTGGAGCACAGTGGGTTTCATTAGTTATGCTGATGTTTGAAGATGCAGCTCGGTTAACAAATTTGGGAAACTTTGCAGAACAGCTTTATTTCTTTTTGGAATTTTGCCATACCTCATTGCTCAGTTAACTCCTTCTGTCCTTCTGCCCATTCACTCCCTCTGGAGATCAAGGCTTACCACTTGAGCTCTTCATAGATGTTGTATATTGATAGATGTCAAATATGAGGATGTGAATCTTTTCACCCATAACACGTTTTTCACTGCTATCGATGTAACCAGTATAAAAAGCTTTTTTTTTTTTTTTAAGAAAGCTCTTAAATCAATTATTTTGTGTTAGCTGATTATTGCTTTGCCTTAGAGACCACCATGTATGTGAAATTATGTTCTCTTACTGCCAGCCAGGACAAGGTAGATTCCAAATCTCCTTTTAAAAGAAGATGCTTTTAGAAGCTCTATGAGTCTTTCAGCTGTCTTGGCTAATCCAGTTTGTGTTGGTCCCTTCTCTTTTGTGTTGGTTCCTTCTCTTTTTATTCTCCTGGTCTTCATTGTTTACAAGGCTTGGGCATGTTGGGCTCTGGATTGCTGTTACTCAGTTTTCTATTTCTGGGCATGGTGTGCTTTCCAGAAAAGAGAATTGTTTGCACAGGTGGCTTTTCACAGTAATGTGTTTTTCCCAAAGTATGTTCATAATTTAGACAGTGAAGTCCTTGGCTCTGCAGACAGATTTCTTCCAGCAGACCTTCACGTACAGAATTCCATCTGGTCACTGAAGTTCTGTATGGGTGTGGAGTTCAGGGAAATAGACTACACTCTTGGACTATTGACGTGCTTTTTGCCAGTCATTAATTTTTCCTTTTGGAGATGATTGCTTGTCCTGTATTTTGTAGTCTGAAGCTTCCATATTAAAGACATATGTAAGATAAAATCTTCAGAAGTGCCTCAGCCCTGTTGTTACCCAGTGGGGTTTAAGAACAAATTTTTATTTAGGAAAAGAATTTATTAGTTTTAAATTCTATCTGTGTTGTATGTAGCAGTGTCAAGAAATGACACATTTATAGTTCTTGGACAAACAGTGTCTCTCATATGAACTGACCATTTGTGTTTGAAAGACTCATGGTTTCCAAAGGTCATGGCTGAAAGCTCTGGAAAGCGGATTTCCTGTGGTCACAGCAATCAGATGTCTGCAAATGCCTTACACATTCTGCGAGGTATGACTGCAAGTGTGTGGTGCTGGTGTGTAGAAATTCTGTGTCAAAAATAGGTACGGTAGAATCCAGTTAAAGGCATTGTGAAGTAGCTTTTATACCAAACCTTAAGCAAAAGAGTATTTTACACCAGAATGTCGCTGTTTGGATACTTGGTCAAGATAATACAAGTCTGCAAGCAGGTTGCAATGTTGAACGTTCTCTGTGTAAATATATAAATATTCTCAGCCTAATTTTATCAGCCTAACACGTGTTGCATGGTTTGGCTTTTATTTGCCTCATCGATGGTCAGTGTTGCTTAAAAGGTGATGGGTTGGAAATCGTGCTGGCACTGTACTGAGCCATTTGAACAAAGAGCAAGGAGAACATTGTGCACCAAAAATAAAGTTGACTTTGCTTATGGCAGCAGTGAAGAAAGTGTTGGACCCTGCAGCAAATAAACAGACCTCTTCAATGACCATGAACTCTGTTAGTGGTGATTTCTCTCTACTGTGCCTGGTGGTGTTGGAGTTTGGATGTATTCCTTCCGGTGGCAGGCACCAGTGGTGGAATAGTGCTCCGTGGCACTCGCGTAAGCACTGCCAGATGGATATTCATGGGGCAGAAGGGCCTCGTTGCTCTTCGTCCTTATTGCACTTGGAGCAAAGCCCAACTTCTGATTCTGCTATGGAACCTCTCAGTGATCAGTCCTTGACAACTTGACATTGGATAAGGGGGAAGAAGGTAAAAGTCAGCGTAGTCTTGAATTTGTTTACAGAAGTTTTTCGTTTTTGCCTTTAGAACAATCCTTCTAAACGGATCTGTGGTTTCTTCTAAACTTTATTATGAAGTCATCAACATTTATGTTTGTCCAGTCTATAATAGTGAGGACTGATGGCTGTAATGGTTTCTTCCTGATTAATTCATGAAGAACTTCAAAGCGGGTTTGTGCATTGTCACAAAAATGAGATTGCCTTTAGGTCTGCACTGCTTACACTGCCTTGAATTGTGTGTACTGGCAGGGATCTGCCTTGATTGAAAGACATGCAAGACTCTGAATCCTCCCTCTCCACTTGATTTTTGTGACTAACATTTCAGAGTCAAAGAAACCTTCAGGAGATTTTTCTGTCTAAATTAGTTAAACACTCCTTGAACAAATGTTACCAACTATGTCCATGAGTTGATGTGCTGATGATTCCATTTCAAAGAATCTCACACCAGGATGTTTTATGAATCCATGTGGTAGGTAACAACATTTATCCTAAGCCACATGTGATAGCTTGGAGACATATGGGATATTAGGGAGAATTAAAACACAGCGCTTAAGAAGAACAAGATGTCTCAGTTCTTTACTTGAATATTTGAGCAGATTGTTGGCAGTGTTGTTTTGTGACTGCACATGCAACTGGGCAGGAATCTTAGCTGGTTGGGAAATACTAAAATATGGCTTTGAAACAAACTGTGATTTTTTTTTTTTCCTTGAATGCTTTAAGTTGAAAGGTTTCAGAAGCAGCCATAATGGAGAAGCATTCTTTAAATCAGTACAAAAGGTAAAGAGCAGCAGAATCTCACGAGTGGTGGTAATAAACCTCCCCTGCTTGGTTAGTCATTCAAGAGTTTGGACAGGAAAAGGTTTGCTGGTTTTGGGTTTGGTTTTTAATCCAGATGCTGAGGGAACAGAAGACTGCCATGTACATATTTGAAAAGCTTTCCCAGCTTTACTGAATTAATTTCTCGAATATACTAAAAGACAAACATGGAATTAACAGTGTGGCAGTACATCTTGCTCTATGGTGTCCGTGCTTCGGCCAGCCAAGTTAACTCGTGTTCTTTTGTCCTGGAGCATTGTGTCCTGCCTGGCCACACCTGGAGAGAGCCTCCCAAGAAATACCTTAATATTGGTTGGCACACAAGTTTATCATAAAGGTCTGATTATACAAAGTAAAATCACACTTTGGAGATTAAATGAAAACTAGGCATCTATGTTAGCAAACAGTTACTTGTGTACTCTTCTCAGAAGTATGTTGTTCCTGAAACTTGGAATTGAAACTTTGCAGAAAGCAAAGTAGTAAAATGAAGGAAGAATATGGGTCTGATTTTCCATTAACAGTGTAGATGAGAATCTGGGAGGGGCTGATGCTCCTCAGCTAAGAAAACATTAAAAATACATAAAGGAAAATATGAGTTAATTCAAACTTTGTCCCCAAGCTTGGTTCCTCACAGAGGGAAGTATGGGATCTAGTGATTTCATTGTCAGAAATAAGTCATTTATGCTTGGTTATGCCAGGAAACTCTTCCCCAAGACAAGCTAGTTGGCTTTTCCTAGTAGGGTTAATGTTGATTGAGGTGGTGGTATGAAAACCAGGGTAGACGATCCACTCTTTTGTTCAGACAAGACAGAAGGGTTTGTGTGCACAAACAGGATTTACTTACATGAGGCACATGCCCTTCCACTGCAGAAGATAAAGTTGACCTGCCACACAGCTGTCCTTGGACCTTCACGTGATATGTACCTCATGGCACCTGCACAGAAAGAAGGATCTTTAGGCAAAACCTCCTGGTTGGAACATGGTATGAGTGTGAGGGGTGGGAGAGGGCGAGGATGTGCCTGTTCAGCAAAGCAGATGGGGCTGCTGCTGCTTCCTGGGCAGTGTGAGCATTCTGCTGGAGCTGCTGCTGTTCCATGGATGAACTTGAGGTAATGACATAAAAGTATGAATAATAAGTGTGCAGGTAGTTAAACTGCATGTTCCTGAATTCACTTCAAATAAATTGTTCAAAGGAAAATGGGAATAATTGAAAATGTTCAATTGAATTGTTGAAATGAATGGAGCTGGCTGGTAATTTTCCAAAATACCAAGTCTTCCTGCACAGCTCAGTGGAGAGCACCTACACTGCAAAAAAGCTTTGTCTCAAAACGTTAGTTACAGTTGCACTAATGTTTTCCCTGTTAACTGCTTATGCCAACATTCGGGTGATTCTGGTGATTAATGAATTAGTATTTCACAATGTATGCTGACTCACCCTGTGCTCTTGCGCCTCCCATCTCCTCCAGACGTTAAAGTGTGGTTATGATTACAGTTCTCCTTTTCCTGCTGGAGCAATATTGCTGTGGAGATTCAGCAAAAGCAGTTTACAAGTCTACAGACTTTTTGAAGTCCCACACTCAGCCTTTAATTCTCATGCAATCATTGTGTTCATCTAAACCCTACTGGAAATAGTGAATGCCTTAAGCCTGCACCAAGTCTAGACACCTTCCTTTGCTCCTGAAGGATGAGAGAATTGCCAGAACCTACCCTTTCATCACTGCAAGTGTCAGACTAGGTTTTCCTTTGAAAAATAGGGTGATAGATGGATCATCAAGGAGCAAGAAGAGTCATTATTATTCAAGCTTGCTTCTCAGCAAGAGTTGGGAATGCTATGCTTCCTCCTATGGGTGTCTGTGGTTATCCTGTCCAGCACAGGTGATCAGCACAGGTGTCATTTCTGACTTCACTGTAAAGGTAAGGAAACCCAGATTTCATAAACTGCCTAAGTAAGTAAGTTTGGTATGTAAACCACCATTTTCTTTTCAGTGTTAGGAATTTTTTTTTTACAATAAAGAAACCCTCTGCAACCTTTCCCTGGAATTGCCATCAACAGAATTGCTATTTGCAGGTGAGAAGAATGCCCCTAAGTGCCCACCAGTCCAGGTAGGGCTCCAGATACAGCATCAACCATAGTTCAGCCAGAAAGTTTGCAGTATATTATGTCATCCATGCTATAAGGTAGTAAACTAAAGTCACACTTTTTCCTCGGTGGTACTGCCTGAAGAAGAAGATCCTGTTCTTATCTTTGAAACCTCTGCAGACCTCCAGAGATGATTAATTTCTTTGTTACTTCTCAGTAAAGGTTATGATGTCCCTAACAGTAATACCCACTAAACTGATTATTATGGGTATTTATTCTGATTATAATCCATTTTGATTGTAATCAAAATAAATATCCATATGCAGGATGCAAATAAGAATTTCTAAACAAGTGTGATGCCTGAAAAAAATGAGCAATACACAAACCTAACAGAAACTGGGATAAGTATATTGACTGCTTCAAACTGTGTAAATTCTGCTGCTGCTTCTTTATTCATCTTGTACAGCCTTTGGTTCCTTTGTGCTACTGCTGTATTTCATGCAACTCACTCAGCTTCATGTGTTCACAGTAATATACTGAATCTTGTGCAGAGGTTTGTCCTCCAGCCATGACCTCCTGAATATTCAGAGCAGTTTGTTGCTTTTCTCCACTCAACTTTAGTTGTCTTGTCTGTCTTACAAACTTCGTATGAAGCAAGTATTTTACCAAAACTGTTGCCCAAACTTTGAACTTGTTCACGCCTTCACGTGTCCTGCCTTGTGCAAAGATGGTACCCAGAGTTACTTGGCTGGTTCTTGCTCTGCATTTGCCTTTCAGTTTTGTCTTTAGCGTGAGGTTTATCATGGCAGGTAACGTGTCTGTTGAGGCATTGTTTGGATCATTATTAAAGTGTACTTCTTACAATCAGTGTTTACTAGCCAGTGACACACGCACAGCCTTCTCATGGTTTAGCCCCAGGCAGCAGCTCAGCCCTTCACTCCTCCCCTCGTGAGATGTGGGTGGTTAGAAGGATGAGAGTGGGAAAACTGGTGGGTTGAGATAAAGACAGTTTGACAGAGAACTAAAAGCCATGTACACAAGCAAAACAGGATTCATTCCCCACTTCCCATGGGCAGGCAGGTGTTCAGCCATCCCAGGGACATCGGGCTCCATGACACACAATGGTGACTTGTGAACAAATGCAATCACTCCAAATGTCCTGCCTTCCTCGGTCTCCCCCCAGCTCTATATGCTAAGCATGACACCATATAGTCTGGGATGTCCCTGTGGCCAGCTGGGAAAAGCTGTCCCAGCCATGTCCCCTCCCAGCTCCTTGTGCCCCCCAGTCCTTTGCAGGTGGGGTGGGAGAGAAGCAGAAAAGGCCTTGGCTCTGTGCATGCCCTGCTCAGCAATAACTAAAACATCCCTGTGCTATCAGCGCTGTTCCAGCACAAATCCAAAACACAGCCCCTATCAGCTACTGGGAAGAAGTTTAACTCTACCCCAGCCAAAACCAGCACACCTTAAGCTCTTGCTGTGCTCTTCACATGAATGGTTCCAATTGCTGCATGCTGTGGTTCCTCTGACCTGCAAGAGCATTTGCCTGCTGGATTTTGATTAGCACACTCCATTCTTGGAGTGTTGCATTTTCTTAGTCTTAGACTTATGTCTTCTGCACGGTTGCTTTTTCCCCTTCCCCTTATGCAAGTGATAAAATCTTTGATGATTAGCAAAGCATTAGCCATCAGATGTTCCAGGTTACCCCAGCCCAAAAAGAAAAATAAGTCTGCCCTTGAGAGCTGTTACTTTGCTTTTTCTTTTGGCCGCCAAAAGCTTGGGAGACTCTAAACAGTGATGACAGTCTTTTTAAGTAGAAGGAAGAAAGAAGTGTCCAAAATGTGGAATAATGCCAACATGCATGCCAAGTACATGAAGTTGAACTACACTTGGCATGACAAGTCTGTGGCATTTTCATTCAGTGGGCATTTTGGGTTGTGGGGTTTTTTTCTTATGTTTGCAAACTGTCACAAACCAACGAAGAAAAGAATCACTTTGGCCTGACTTTAGATTAGTGCCTCTAGGCAAGAGCTAAAGTAAGTTCAGCAAGGGTCATCAGGTAAACCCAGATTATGTGGCTTCTAAATCCTTTAATATTCATGTGGAGGGCTTAGCGGTCAGTCTCTGCTGTCATTCTACCAGCACGTGAGCACTGGTGTTCCCTTCTGTCCTCCAAGGCAGCCCCAGCTCCTTGCTCCAAGCTGGCTCAGCTCACTGACCTTGCAAGGAGGAAGCATTTTGCTGAACTGGCTCCAGGTTTCCAAGTCAGGAATGGGCAGGGCAGGACATTCCTTCTTTTAGTAACAGGATTGTCCAGGCAAGAGTTCACCTGCAAGCAACTGGTTGTACAATTCATTTTATTAATGCGATGTTATACACTCAAAATGAAAGCGATTCACACAAGACAAATGAATCTTCCATTCATTTATTCACATTTTGCATGGATTTTTGTACATGTCCTCAGTGTATCAGAACTAATGAAAACATTGACATACACTTTAGGTAAAACTTAAGTATCTACTGAAAAATTCAGAGCATTTTGAAATCTACTAGCAACTAACAAATCATCACATTCAGCATCTTCATTCGATTCAGACTAGCTCATGCCACTTTAGAATGTTGAATGTCAGTTAATTTCTGCACACAGGCACCAGCTACAAAATTTTATGAAATGCAAATAAGTTAAGGCATCAGAAAGAAAGTCTTTAATGACATTTTAAATGTTACAGTGCTGCAAAGGGAGCTGAACTTCAGTTTTAATAGCAAAGCAAACCTCCTGATTGATTTATGTTCTACAGTATGTTCATTTGAACTGTAAATTTAATTTAAACTTTCACATCCATCAGTCAAAAGGGATTAAAGGAACACAGTGTTGTCCTCCCGAATAGATAATTTTGAGTACATTACAAGAAAAAAAAAAAAAACAAAACAAAAAAAACAAAAACAAAAAAACCCCAAACCCACAAAGAAACAAAAAACCTCAAAAGAACCCCCAAAAAACCTAACCTTGCATACTGCAATTTCATATTTTAAAATAAAATTCAAGCCAACTGTAATAATCTCCCTTAGAAATTATTCTGAGAATTAAAAGAATCAGAGATGATTTTCCAGCTGAAACTTCAAAATTAGAGGAGGAGGAATGGATAAGACACTCCAACATCTACATACAGCTGGAAGAGTGAAGGCATTAACGCAAATTAGGGCAGAAACTTGCATCTTTAATATCAGGTGTCTGTTAAATACATTACCGTCCAAGACACGGGAATGCCTCCTTGAGTTGGAATTCTGATCAAAATTCTTTCCTTGGATAGTATGTGCCAGTTTGTTATGAAGGCAGCAGTACACTGATGTCTGTGTTCTCCATGAAATTTGCTTTTTCATTGAAGATCTTTATTTCTATGTAACAATCTCTGGCCTTTTACAGCATTTGTGTATTTTAGTATTTCTTAAATAGAAACTGAAGCATCATCAAAAATTTCTAACAGTGCTGGAAAAGGGCTGTGCTTTATACCTGAGCACCAAGTTTGTCAGTGTGTGACTGACTCTTCCTGCTTCATAGTCTACATAATCGCACGGTCACCATGAATTGATGTTGATGAAAGTCTAATTTGCAGGGAAATTCTTCCCTGTTCTTTTAGAGGCAATTTTCTCCATGTAAAAATGTTCAAAATTGTATGTTTATGCATATATTTGACATTCTAATGAAGGTGACATCCCAATTTTTTACCTTCCCCTGGCTTTACTGACATGCACTGAAGAATTCCAGTGTTACTTGCTACCATGGCTAGGGTAAGGTTTAATTCTCTCCAACAGAATTTATTATTCTTCTACTTATCTTTCCATTCACTCTGTGCCCTGTGCTTGGAAACAGGCCAGAGATGTACTGTCAGAATTGGGCCACATCCATGTATGCAAAACCCCACAACTGCCCCTCCTCAGAGGCAAAGCATAAGGAAAGAAGTGTTAAGTTCAGTTTGTTGGTCCATGTTTCTGTGGATGAAGGAACAGTTCCAAATCCATGAGCTTTTGGAAGTAAGCAAAGACAAGGCCAAGCTTTCATAGCCAGAGCTGTTCTTTATGGGATACACAACCTGTCTATAAACCTTTGTGACAGAGACAGGGTTAAGACACTACAGTCAAAAGACAAATGCAAAATTAACTGAGCCCTTGGACCAGAGCCTGGACTAAACTGTTAGGCAACGTTCTGCTTTTCATTCATACACATTCAGATACACCCTGTCAGCTTTGGGCCTCCAGTTTAGGTAGCAGCAAGGCTTTTTTTTTAAAAAGCATCTTATTTTGAGGAAAGCAATGTCACTGACTTTTAATGGTTTAAGTACTTAGCCACATGCAAAAAGAAACTCCAAAAGGCACCAGTTTATTTTTCAAATATCTCAAATGGCATCTAAGCTCCCTTCACACTCCAGTGTTAAAAATGCAATTCCTGTACACTAAGCGTGGCTGAAATGTGAGCAAAGGCCTTTGTTTTGGAACTTTGGTCAACAGGGCTATAGACAAAATCAAGATTTTCCTCCTTTTAATGAAGAGGGAAAAAAAGGCCATAACCTGAATTGTGCAGTGAATTAGGCCTAGAGGCAGCCACCTGTTCCCCCCCAGAGCAGGGGGTCAGGTGAGAGGTGCTGCACCTGATCAAATGGTGTTACTCCTTGTTCCCTGCCCACAGGATGCCACTGTGCTGGATTTCCAGGTCCCCTGTATCAATTGTGTCACACTGACTTTTTTTTAAGGAAAGGGGTTTTTCGTCTGTGTCACATTAGCCAGAGGCAGAACAGCACGTTTGTTCCATCTTGCCATAGCTGGTCAGTGGGACACATCTTAGAGCAGTTCAAGTTTCACATTAACATCAAGCTCTTGGAGAAGTCCCAGAGTTGGGAAAAAAGTAGAAAAAGTTACTAGGGAAGGAGTTTCCACCAAACATTTGAAAAAAAGAAAAGGATTAAACCACTAAACACAGTCTGACAAAGTTGAGCAGGAAACCAAGACCAGAATGAATGTTCTGATCCCCAAATTATTGCCACCTGGTTAATTTTCACACAGGTGAAAACTATGTTTACAAATTACCCCATGCTCCCTACATGCAACAGAAAGCTTGTGCCAAAGCTGCACTCTGCTGCTTTACTTAATGCAGCGCAGCACAGAACTGAAGCTTTACCACATCAAAAAATACATACTGACACGCACCCCTGTGCGTGTGTCTCCTGGCAAGAGCCACAGGCAACAGAAAGATCTATAAAAGTCCTGAAGTTTGTTGGTGGGAAGAGCTCTCTTCAGCGAAGTACCAGCAGCAGGACCAATGCAGCATGTCCAGCTCTGCCTCAGCTGGGTTTCAGGACTAGGGACAAACACCTTGGAAGGACCACGTGGAAGTGCAACCCTTTGCCTCTGACCTGTCAGAAGCCAGGGGATGCCAGTGTGACCAAGATAAAACTGTCTTCCAGTTGTCTGCTTGTACTATATTGCACATCATTGGCCTGTTGCTACAGTAAGAACAGAACTGACAGTTCCTCCGGAGGAACGACTACTGTCAACAAGACTACACGAGCAAATTCTCTTTTAAATATCTGCGGTCTCTGAGTCCTGAAAGCACGTGGGTCTGCAAGGGTACAGACAGCACAATGGAGATCATCACTGATGGGGTGCAGTATAGTCACCAAGTCTGAAAAGTCAGTCTCACCAGAATACAACAGACCAATTAAAAATCTGCAGTCTAGAAACAGTTTCAGCGGGTAAACTTGAACATCCTCCCTTCTCAAAATGGGAGGTGGTTGCATTGTATTACAGTCTGTGAGGAAGCTCCGGTACCATGTTTTTGTACTCAGATTTCTGTCCATTTGGTCGACTGGTGCTAAAAACATATGCTTGGATTTATATCCATGTGCTTTATCCAGAAGAAGTCCTGCATTTAGATACTGAAAATGAGGGAGAACAGTCCAACACTTGTGTTCTATTAAAGCTTTTATTAGCTGGTTTAGCTTTTCCTCACATCATTTTTCCAGAATTCCTGTAACAGTTCTTAATATCAGAGTAAAGAATTAAATGTTCAAGTGAAGTTAGGGAAGAAAAAAAGAGCAGCAGCAGTTTGGCAATAATTCCTCAAATTACGGACTGCAACTTATTTAAGCCTCTTTTTTCTCCAGTAAGATTTTGTGCAACTCATCTGCATCCTCACTTGTTTTCACCCTTATTAGCATAGTGACAGGAACAGCTGGATTCTTCTCATCGATTGGTGGATTAGGAACACAAACTATAAGAACATTGTTTTTTCCGGTTCTTGTACATGGCATCTTAGGTGGAATTAGAACATTCAACAGTATATTTCCTGCATGTGAGGAGGGGAAAAAATTACAATTAGCCATTTTCTAGCTCTTACTGCAATACAGTGTTAGTGTAGGTACTAACTAGAGATTTGGGGTGGTGTTTGGAAGGAAGGCAATTCACAAATGTCATGTATGTTTGTTTTCTTCTTCCCTAACCATCTGTTCACGGCCATTGTTCTCAGATTTCTTTCCTCTCTAGAAGTGAGAAAATCTCTGCAAATACTGCATCCTCCTTTTTTAAATGGAGGAACCTGAATATCAAATGATAGTAGGGACACACAGGAGAAAGGGAAGGGGACAACGGAGAAGCAGCAAACGAGGAATCCAGTCACAGTGCTTAGTTTATGCCTAATTAACTCATTCTGACCACCAGACGCAGTTCATATGCAGAAGCAAAATGTTCTGATACAGACAGACATGTTAATCTGGACAAACCAGGGTAAAACAGATACTTTGCATCCCCAAACATACACCATCATAACTTTTTACTTCATGCACTGCTTCATGTGCTCTCTTTTGTAATGCTTACTAGAGGCATCCAAGTGTTTGTCAGTATTCTAAATTACTTAGGAAAAAAAGAAGCAGAAAGGTTTTTACTAATTGTATCTGTTAATGCTATATAAAAAGGACAAAAAAAATTCCTAATGCTTAGCAAGGAATTTTGACATCAAGACTTGTTACTGGGAGAAATGTACTTACCTAAATTGGTATCTGCTCGTACTAAGAGTTGAGTTTTTTCATTTCCTGCTGGTTTTAAGTGTAATGTTCCTACACCTTTTTCTTTAAATTCATTATCCTTTTTGTAGAACAGTTTGCACCTGTGGAGAAAAAATAAATCCCAAATCCTTGTTTGTGCAGCCATGTAGAGATGAAATACAAAGGTATCTCCCACATACAGGTATCCATCTGACTCTCAGTAACAATAATCAGGAGTTAACATGCTGTGAATAACATAAATCTTTATTATTCTTGACCTTGTTTCATGTACTAATGAACAGCATTTGCAGATCAAAGAGAAAGTGAATTATTTCTTTCAGTATTGAAATGATAAATGTGTTACTTTCAGAGAAAAGTAAAAGGCACAGCAACCTGTACTCAGGGGCTGTGAGGAGCAATAAATGTAGGCCACTTTTAAAAAACACTAATTAGAAAGCCGTAAAAATTTGCTGTATCATTCTGAAGTTATAATAGGACTTTAATGTACAATTTATAAACATTTTTTAAGTGAAGCTCTAATAAATCTAAAGCCATTTAAATAAAGTAGCACACACCTTCTTTCAGATACAGCTAATGGCTTTTTGTAGCAGGACAAATTCTGTGCTGAGTGTCAAGCAGACACGCAATTACTTGGATTACTGAACATGCTTCTACTAGAGCTAGTTTCATTTTGAGCTTAAAAGCACAACTTGTCCACTCCTTTATATAATAATAATCAGCATTTTCCAACTGAAGAGTCTTATTTTAAGCTATGCAAATCCACCTGGTGGATTTTCCAGCAGTACTGTGCATGATTTCTGTGGTACAGACCCTGCAATTTAACTGTACAAAACCTGATGAAGGCAGAAACATCTTCTCTTGTAAAAAAGCTGATCACATGTACAATACAAACTATTAGAGCTGTGTCCAAGACACAGAAGAATTTTAGTAAGATCTTACACACTCCTGCCTGTAATGAAGTTTTTTCACAAGTTCATATTCTATGTGGATTCCTACCAAGCTTTATTAATTAGGAAGTCAGGAACATGTCATTAATTATGCACTGCAGTGGTGAAGAATAGCAATATGCAGGTATTAATTTTATTTTCCAAGTCAAAGTCACTTACTTCTTTGAGTAGAAAGCATCATCTTCTTTTATTTCATTAACAATGACTTTTGGTGGCTCTTCTTCCTCCTCTTCCCCTCCTTTAAATAGAAAGTTTTAATATGTTAATGTTGTGAGCACAGATTTTGGCACTGTATTAGAAGTCCCTTATGCCCATCATAGTTGACATGGACACATATGGCCAGTCAGTGACAGCCAGAACACCTTTCAGTCCATGTGTACTCTGCAGCAACTTCAGCTACAGAAAAAAAGTGTTACTTGCTTTTCATTCAGCTCTTAAAGCAACTTCATCCTCATCTTCAGTTTAAGTGGGATGAAAATACCCAATCCATACCAAACAATCAAACCCCAAAAATATAAAGCTTAGTAAGTCATAACCTTCTGTTTGAACAGAAACAGTTTTCACATTACAAAGAATATGCTCCACAAATGGGTTCAAGTAAAGCACAATAAATACTTCCAAGAGCCAGGTTTAATCTGGGGGAAGGGAATTAGCTGCAGAATGACAGACAAGAGAGAGTGGCAGATTATGCCTTTCCAGCCCCTCAGCTACTGGGATTTCTATCAGCCTACTGTACCCAGCACAGGCAAAGAGCAGAGTAAAGCTGTCAGGAACTATGTAACTTTGTTGGCCCTACAATCTATTAAGTAAAATGGACTAAATTGTTCTGTATCTCATGCTTTTTACTGCTGGGATCTCTTGATAAACCTACTAGGAAAAGTAGTGGGATTGAGAAGTCCAGCAGGCTCAAAGGTGAACATACCAGCTGTCTTAAAATTTCATCAATTCAAGTCCTGTCCTCAGATGAAGGATTATATTATATATTATACTATATAAAGTATAAATCTGACAGACGTATATAGGTCTTGATAAGCACATACTTTTGGTGTTGCTTTCATAAGGCTGGGTTCTCCCGATTAGGGGTATAATTCTGCACTTCCAAATTCAAGAATAATGATGATCACAGAATGTAGAATTTCCTGAGTTGGAAAGGACCCACCAGGATCATCGAGTCCAACTCCTGGCCCTGCCCAGGACACTCCAACAATCCCATCCCGTGCCTGAGAGCATTGTCCAAACGCTCCTGGAGCTCTGGCAGCCTTGGGGCTGTGACCATTCCCTGTGAAGCCTGTCCAGTGCCCCACCACCATCTGGGGGAAGAACCTTTTCCTGATATCCAGTCTGACCCTCCCCTGACATTACACCATGCCATGATCTCGATCAACTTAATATTGCATTTTTGTAGTATTCTTAAGTCACATACGCTCACAGCTGACCATTAAAATAACTATAAATAGAAATACATAGAATTTACCTTTGTCATCACTATTGCCACTGTCTGTCTGAGCTTCCAATAAACTGGTGGATGCTGCAGTGACAGACTTAGCCTGGTTTGGGTCTTTTCCAAACAAACCTGAATTCCCAGGAGAAAATGAGAAACTACTAAGAGTTCCTGAACCAAGGGAACCCAAAACAGAACTGTCAACACTCTTGCCAAAATTAAACGAGACAGTTGATGTAGCTCCTAACGATGGGTCTCTTTTCTCTGATGCAGCTTCAGGTTTTTTGTCTGAGGTATCCTCAGTTTTGTTGCTAAACAAAAATGTGGAGCCTTGCTGGAGCTTTGAACTCCCAAACGCAGGAACAGCCCGTGGGCCAGGGGTCTTGCTGCTTTCGTTCTCGGAGCCGCTGTCACTGCTGCCTCCATGCTGCTGCTCAATGCTCGCCAAATACTGCTCATAGTCCCTGAAGATGGGGGTCAGGTCACACAGGGGGTTGGTGTTAACGTGCTTCACTATCCAGTCACGCACGGAGCAGTTGAGAGCAGCCAGCTGTTTGTGGTAGGTGCCGGAGCCATGTGCCATGCTCAAGGCGCTGCCAGATGAGCAGGGCTGGCTGCCACCATTGGCTCTCGGGCTCATGGCCTTTTTCTCAGCAAACACAGCAGCAGTGGGACCATTTGACATTGGGGATCCTGTTACAAGGAAAATCACAGAATTACAGAATATTCTGAGTTGGGAGGGACCCACAAGGATCATCAAGTTCAACCTCTGGCCCCACACAGACATTCCAACAATCCCACCCTGTGCCTGAGAGCGTTGTCCAAATGCTCCTGGAGCTCTGGCAGCCTTGGGGCCATGACCATTCCCTGTGGAGCCTGTTCAGTGCCCGACCATCCTCTGGGGGAAGAACCTTTTCCTGATATCCAACTTAACTCGTTTGGTTAATAAGCTCTGGTTTAAAAAAATAACACAGCAAAACAACACAGATGCTTTGCCGACCTAGTGAGAAATGTGGCTTAGAACTTTCTTTTTTCCCCAGAAAGCATAGCTCTCTTAAAAGCCTAACTAACATGCTCAGTATTTCTTAGTCAAATTACTTATCATTACTCAGCTGAGCTCCTTTTGGGTCACCACACTGTGCCCCAGGTACTGCCACGCCAGTGAGCAGACCCAGGTTTTAAGTTTAGACAAGTAAGTTAGGGATAGACAAAGTAGATGGAGCACACTGGTGTATAAAATAAAATCCAAAGACATCTTGTACAGAACATTAAAAAAAAATACATGTTTTATATATTGCCAAAACCTTCAAAATCTTACACAAATTTAACAACTTTAGCAAGCTGTAACACTTATTACATCAAAATACTCATCTCTTGCCATTTGTGCTTTAAACCACCCTGAGTGCACTAGCCCATAATTTTACATGCTTTTGAGCACTTCTGTATAAAAAACCTTAAGAAGCAAACTAGAAAAATTCTCATTCAATAATTCAGTTTCCCTTAATTTATTCAAGCTCACCAAAATCTAAGTTACTCTAAACTTCAAACTCCATCACTTCTATTCTATGGCATGGTGACTCCAAAATTCTGTGGTGGCAGGGTTAACATTTCTGCATCTCCAGCACAAAGGGAAAGAACTAATATTCCTCAGGGAATTCCAAAGCGTGACAGCTCAACTTGCCAAAGTATTTCAAATGTCTTAAAATGTAGGTATAACTGTAACAGATAAAATTCTAGTAAGACTGTCTGCAACATCAGATGTACAAGGAAAAAAGATGAAGACTTTAACTATGCGGCATGTATTTTTTATTTAAATTCAAAGAACTGAGACATGTTATCAGATGCTTTATACCTTTTGCAGACTGCCTTATGCCGGTGCCTTCCATTTCCATCTCTGCCTACAAAACTTTTACCTCCAGTATTAGAAATATGAATTTAGTTGCCACCTCTTTAAACTGCATGCATTTGAAAACTTGTCCCTCCAGCACTTTAAAATCTTAAGAAATCTTACAAAGAGGTATAAAGTCTCAAAACCTTAAAACGCAACTATAAGATAGTCTAAATTTGTTTTTTCACTACTAAAATAACCCTACAGATTTTATGACTGAAGGTGTTAATAAATACATATGCTTATTTAAAACTTACCAAATGCTGATTGTGTTTCGGAGGTGCTCTTCAAACTGCTGAAAGGAGGAGTACTAGAGACACTACTGCTTCCATTAGACAGCCCTTCCAAAGGCTTTATTCCTGCACCATTACCGAATCCACTGAAGCCACCTCCTCCTTTTCCAGAAGGCAATATAAAGCCTTTAAACCCTTTAAAAGCTCCTCCACTTTCAGACTGGGGAGAGAAAAGAAGAGAGACCACTCGTTACATGCATCTTCTCCACACAAATCCTATCCCCACTTAATATTCCTGATATCCTCAGTTTATTTTTCCCCTGTTCAGCGTGTCATTCCATGCATTACTGTGTCAGCTATGCAAACAAAATTAACAGCTTCCTTATGACACACACTGCTGCTGTTTTTAGAAGACTCAGATGTTTGGTATGAAAATAAACTAGGTCTAGGATGTGAATACATGGAAGTTGTTAAGAGCTGTGGATGTGTTTGACTACCTATTAGACATTCACAGCATCTTGTTTTCTTTAAACAACTGCACAGGATTATGTAATTTCAGGTTTATTTTCAACAACTTTTATCATTTACAATGGCAGTCAAGAGCCCGATACTTCAATCCACTCATCGCTCTGGCGTCACCTATGAAACCTCTTGTGATTTACCCAAAATATTCCAATGTGACTGATGGAAGATGCAAAGACAGACTGTACTTGATCATAAAATATGTATCTCTGCAGCCTTTTCATTACAGTTCTGATCATGTCTTTGCAACCATATTATTTAATGGTATAGTTTCTAACATGTTTCTAAAAGACAAAGTATGATTAACATGCAAATAAAGCACTGCCACTTTTAGGTCTTTGGAGGTAATGAACTTTTACTACTGGAAGTGAACTTTCAGTGTCTCTGGAAAACCATCAGAGGAGAACTGCTTCTGAATTTCATTTGCTTTTGCCACTGAAGAAATGGCAAAGTTTGTCAAATTTAGGCTGTATTCCAGTATCTGATCTTGTGGGTATGGGTCTCTTTGTTTCCTTTTGATCTATCTTTTCCAGTGCAGTCCTCTGTTTCTCATTCCTAGGAAGGCATTTTTATTCTGTCTCTCTCTGATCAGTCCCACCTCTGTCTCTGGACATTCCAGTTAAACTGCCATCTTTGCACTGCAGCATTCTGCTTGCTGCATGTAGGAACGTCAGTAAGTTTCAAGTTTATCATCTTTTGTAAATATTTCACAGGTTTCTTACACAGCCTCAGCTGTCCTGTCATCTCTTCTGCGTTTCAGACTTTGTCCAGCCTGTTGTCCTGGTTCTGGCTGGGATAGGGTTAATTTTCTCCCTAGTAGCTGGTACAGTGGTGTGGTTAGGATTCAGGGTGAGAAGAATGTTGATAATACAAGGATGTTTTAGTTGGTGCTGAGCAGTGCTCACTGCAATCAAGGACTTCTCAGTGTCTCATGCTCTGCCAGCGAGCAGGACTCAAGGAGCTGGGATGGAGCATGGCCAGGACAGTGACCTGAACTGGCCAAAGGGATATTCCACACCACAGAACATCATGGCCAGTGCAGAAACTGGGAGGGAGGGAAGGAAGGGAGTTGGCTGGGAGCAGCTGATCGCTGCTTGGGGATGGGATGAGGTCAGCAGGTAGTGAACATCCATCCTGTGCATCACTGATTTTTCTTGGGGTTTATTTATTTCTTTTTGTCGGTTCCCTTATCATCATCATCATCATCATCATCATCATCATATTTCAATCATTAAACTGTTCTTATCTCAACCCAGGGGTTTTATCCTTTTTTCCGATTCTCCTCCTCATCCCACTGAGAGGAAGAGTGAGTGAGGGGCTGCATGGTCCTTAGTTGTCAGCTGGGGTTAAAGTACACCAGTCCTTCTACCAGCTCTAACAGCCTGCTCCCAGTCTCCTGACTACTTCAACAACCTATCTGGTCCCCTTTCTCATTCTGTTCTGTTTTTCCTATTCCATTTGCCCCCGAATCTCTCCTGTTCAAGTTGTAGTTTATATCTTGCATCACCTCCTTCCAGTACAATCCTTTATTTCACTGTATCCTCTACCACATTTGTGGCTAGAAGTACCCAAGGCATTAGTGGGCTGACAGCTTCCTTATTTACAGTGCTTTGGACTGTAGAAGGAAAATCAAAAGCATAGGAGAAAACTGTCTAGCTCCTAACTGTGCCTAGTCCCATCCAATCCTAAAGCAATCTGTGTAACAGGTAAAGCTCCAGGCCTATTTCTAACATGATGTATCCCCTCTTCAAAGGATGTCTGGGAAAAATATATATACAACAAAGCATTTGTCAAGGATTTCTGAAACGACAACAGTTTGGCTGGACTGGGTTAATGCTTTCACAAGGACTAAACCTGTAACAAAGGCCAACCTCCTTTCAATTTTCAATTTGTTACTGCGAAGAGTAGATGGCACTAAAGCTCTTGACAGCGAGGGAGAAAAAAAAAGTAGCAGCATTCTTAACAAAAGACACGTTTTTCATTCTCAGAGCAGCTTAGTATTTGGGCATTTACTAATATAGCTTCTGAGACATCCCCCAGCCCTCCAGTATGGATAACTAATATCTTTTCATTTCCATACTTACATCTCTGTAAAAAATGGAAGTAAAGCAGTAAAAATACTGTTTTACCCATTTGCAAACGACACTGTGTCTGAAATACTCTTTATTTTTACTTCAAAAATGTGCAAGAACACCCTCCTCACCCAGTCAAACTAGTATTACCCCTTTTTTGCCTTAGCCTCATTCTTGGCATGGAGCAGTAAAGCCAAAGGTCATGTGCACATATGAGCTGGTGAGCTGAAATGACAATTTTATTCAGCATCACTACAAACCCAAAGAAGTATTAAAACCTGAGCGTGATGCTGTATTTTGTAACTGAGTAAAACTCCAGCACTCATGTTCAGTGACTACATTACCTCTGACCCAACGTTTCGGCGCTTTGCTTTTTTAATAGCTCTGTTCTTCAGGACCTCTTCACTTGCCACAGAGAATGTTCCCACCTTGAAGAGGAAGTTACGAAATCATTAGTAGTGATGCCTTAGCTTTTTAGCTTTTATATTTTTCAGATTCTGTACTGCATTATCGTGTGTAACTCTGAACTCTATATAGAATGTTAGTTAGCTTTTCACATCTTAGTCAGACTAAACAATCTTTCCTGGGCCTGCAAAACAAGGTCACACTACCACGGCTCAGGCCCAAAAAGCATAAACAAAAAGTAGGTTGAGGGAACAGACTGGGGGATTGTTACTTCATAACCTGAAACTATGGTTGGACGATTAGCTTCTGATATGCTAACAGACCAAACCTATATCTGTCTGAAAAACTTGTGACTGTCATCCATACTGGGTCCATCTTGAGTGTAGTCTCTTGCTGAGGCTCCTGCGCTGCCCAAGGTGCAGCCTTTAAATGCCGTTAATAAATACCTACTTTATGCTCTTACTCTGCCTAGTCTCTGTTCCAGGTAGCCTCTTCAGGCATCAGTGGAATACTCAAAACACACAACATGAAGGGACGGCTGAGATCAGGTTTTGAACACAGCTCTAACACTGCTCCCAAACAAACAAGGGAAGAAGTTAAAAACCAACCCACCCCAAAAATACAGCACTGTCGTTAGCTTGCCGGCTACCTGAACATGAGTTGATACTTGGAAAACTCTTTCTGATTCTGCACTGCATTTCTCTTTGTGCTATCTCCATTTTATTACAACAAATAATGTAAGTTTTGCTTTGCTTTTTTTAAACACAGCTCTTAGCTCTCTCTGCTGAACGGAATCTGTCAGTAATCCACAGTTTGAAGCAGATATATGGAGATGTGGGCTCTAAGGCAACCTCCAGCAGCCTGCTGTAGTTCAAACACTAGCAAAGGCAGCTAATGGCTCAGTACTACCCCGCAATAAAGGAGGAAATTAGGTTTTCTTATATTCAAATTCCTGGAAGAGTCAGTTTTCTTTCTTACATTTACAGGCTTAAGCATTTAATACTTTTAATTGGACAAAAACTAAACCAGTTTGTTTAAACATGAGCCATAAGGAAGTGTGAGACATTAAAGGTGAAAATCTCTTTTTACAATCAGGTGAAACATACCACTTGAACTATTTGCCTAATTCCTCTGGCTGTGTGGGGACATTCAGCTAAAATTAACATAGTTCTGAAATTAATTATTACTGACCCTCAAAAAAAATACTGGAGGCATGAAGAGCATTTATCTCCAGAAATCAAATCTGCTTTTCCTGTCAATTCAATAAATACCTATCACACATTTGAAGAGTCCAAAAGCATTTTAACAAGCCTGGGGTTCCCTCTAGAAACATGAAGTTCCTTTCCCCAGAACCACTGATGCAATTTTAACTCTTAAAACCTGCTTTGCCATACGGTCTGCATAATTGGAAGCTTTGTAAAAATGATTTTTAAAAATCCACTTCTATAAAAGGATCTTTAATTGCCACAGTTTTAACCAGTTTTACTGAAGGTTTTATGCACAAGATATACAGCACACGTAAACAGCTACTCTACTACCTGCAGGGGTGCATAGGGGGGAACTAAAGCGTATTTTACCTCTTCAGCTTCATCCTCCTGGTCCCAGTTTCGGTCAGTCAGTTCCTTCTCTGCAATTCTCTTTGCCATTTTTCCACACCTGTGTGGAAGAAACAAAAAATCCTAGAAAGAATTGCATAGAAATTAAATTCTAAGCAGCAGTGATCTTCAATTTCTATTCTTAGACCAGAAAAAACAGTAATTGCAGTTCATGCAGAAGCAGGTCAAGATTGGAATGACAATTGAAAACTAAGTGTTGTGGCAAAAACAATCAGCAGCACTTGAGATTAAAATTGTGGTGATCAACCATATTCAATCTTAAATTAAAGCAACAATAGAAATGTGGAGTTCAGTTATGGGATGAGTTTTCTTTAGCAGCTGGAAAATTTCCCTTCAGAACCGTAACTCGTATGCTCTCATTCTGAAGGGCTACAAAAACTCCAAAGCTGTGGTTAAAACATTCCATATTCCACTCCACATTGCTGCCTCAGGATACCCATGTAAGCAGCAAGAAAAAAGTAAGTTGCTTTATAACATCTAAAATAAATACTGATGAGGACCCACTGAATCAACTGGGCAGAGAGCTTGGTTAAGACTGAAGACAATGCTCTCCTTTAAAAAATGGGATTGGTAGGCCATTACTAATTTGAAATTTGAAAAAAAATACAAATAAATCAGATTGGTTTTCCTACAAAGGACACATAAGTCATGTCATGGATTTTAGAGCAGTTACTGTAAGCACACAAATCATCATTTTGCTGGTTATCTCTGTGATGTAAAGCAAAATCAGCTTTGCAGAAGGAATGTCTGTAACAATTCTGAGTCTTATTTCACTAAAGTACAAATTATGAGCTGTGTACAAAACCAAAGAAAGAGAACATGGTAGCTGTATCCAATCTCAAAAACCTGGCAAGCAATCACACTACTGGAATTCTATGTGAAAAAAGAGGTTTTTTACTAACTATGGTTATATCTTCTGACACTAAATATGAAAACTTTCCAAAGGAAATATGTAGTTTTGTTGCAATTTAAATCTCAAGCAAGCACAAAATTTAAAACTCTTCCAAAAACTCCCTTGGGTTTGTGATTAAGACCTGCCCAGAAAAAAGACAAAAAAATCCACAAACAGCTGAATTTAAGAGCCAGAAATTGTAACAACACATTGTTACAGGGTATCTTGTTTAGATGTTGAAATGTTTTAGAACAGTAAATCCAGCAGCACAGCAGTCGTGGAGATCACACATCCAAGTCCTGAATTTTGTCTGACACACATCACAAGTAAGGTCAAGTTACTAGAGCTTCTGGAAGTAGAGGGACAAAGACTGGCTTGTGTATACATATTTAAATAACCTAATCCACACTGTCCTGAAAGTAGACGTTCTTGCTTGATCTCTGGGAGATTATTTCAATCTAACCCATTGAAAAGCTAAAAAAGAAGTTATTTTAAAGCAACATTTATTTACATTATTGTTTCATTACTTTAGTGTTATATAGAATGTATTGTATTATATAATACATTTTAACTTTAATTTATAATAAAAGTATTCTGTATATATATTCTGCATATATTCACATTATGTATATAATATACTATAATAATATTTAAATGTATTCGTTTGATGATTACATTAAATATTTGAGTTATTTAAAGAGCACATTGACTACAAAGCCTATCCCCCAACAAAAGTGGGAAAACCTTGTCGACCTGGGCTCCAGGTCCTCTGCACCCGCCTGCATTTACAGTTTCTCTTCAAAAGCACTGTAGGGGACCTAACATACATTAATCTAACACGAATCTAGCAGAGAACCTGAAGTGTATTCCATCCCACGAAACAAGAACCAACACAAATCTACATCTAGTTGGTGTTCACAAACTTCACGAAGTTTTAGGAGCACATGTTCTGAACAGGCTGAGATGGAAGTATTTTGACAAACATATCAAAGAATCACAGAATATCCTGAGTTGGAAGGGACTCACCAGGATCATCGAGTCCAGCTCCTGGCCCTGCAAAGGACAGCCCGACAATCCCATCCCTTGCCTGAGAGCATTGTCCCAATGCTCCTGGAGCTCTGGCAGCCTCGGGGCCGTGACCATTCCCTGGGGAGCCTGTTCAGTGCCCCACTACGTTCTGGGGGAAGAACCCTTCCCTAATATCCAGCCCAACTCTTGTTCGATTAACAAGTTCTTCTTGTTTAAAAATAACACAACACAGATGCTTTGCTGACCTACAGAGATCCGCCCAGGAGCTTCGCTGCCCTATTTAACGCAGCCGCTCGCGACCGAGGCTTAGTTGGAGGTTTCCGGGGGTAGCATCACCTGAATACCGAGGGGCCGGAACCCCGCGGTGCCGGAGGGAGCGGAGCCGGGTGCCGGGCCCCGGCGGTGTCGCTGCGGGTCCCGGCGGGAGGAAGCGGAAGCCGGATGCCGCCGGGGCCGCCCCGCGCCCCCGTAGAGCTTCCGTTCCGCTGTGACTCCCGGCTCCGCTCGCTCCGTCCCGGGGACACCGCGCGTTCCCCTCCGCGCGTTCCGAACCCTATGAACCTGCACCGGTGCGACCCCCCAAAACCACGCCGCCGCCCCGCTCCCTCCATCCCCCCCCCGCACCGCCGTGCGCGGGTCCCGCTCG
>VZTF01000687.1:310364-341511 GCA_013397755.1 Cnemophilus loriae
CGCCCGGCGGGGGCAGCGGGGCGGGGCCGGGAGGTGCAGTACCGCCGGCGGCCGCGGGGGGCGCCCCAAAGGCCGCTGAGAGAGAAGAGAGTCCCATTGGCGTCGTGGGTCACGTGACTTCCGGCGCGGGCTGCTGTCCTACCGAACTCTCCCGCAATCGTCGGGAAGAATAAATCCCTGACGCCGTCTTTTAGTGTCAGCGAGTTAGGCATTACTGTATCCTTGGCCAGGAGCCTTTTGTGGGTGCCCGACAAAATTTCGGCCTCCACAGGCCATTGATAAAAAACTTTCTCACCCGTTTATACATTTTTATCGAGTTAATGTTCACCGGTTCTAAACTATATAATTCATCATTTCCAACACGGGAGGCGCCTCAGGGCGGCTGAGGGGCGGCTGTGCCCTAGGCTGTCACGGGCTATCCTGCTGCTCAGCCCTGCTTCCTCTTCCCCGCTTCCCTGCCGCTGATTCACTTTTCTCGTTAATTTTAAACTAACTGCTTTAATTAATCATAATCAGGATATTAATTATAAGCAGTGTGCTAGTGTGTGCATTTTCCTATGTAGTAGGAAAGCATAGTACAGAAACTTGCTAAATGGTGGCTTGTTCTGATGATCATCAGAAATACTTTCGCAACAGGGCGAAAGTCACCCAGAGACAGGGGGTTCCATTCAACTCTCTTCGGCCTGAATGCTGAAAATAAAGATGGTGATTTTGTCTCAGTGGGGGGCAGAGAACAGCAAAGAGCAGCTGAACGAAGAATCCAACGTTGCCTTTGCGAGACACACTTGATTTGAGCTGAAAAGGTCACTGCCCACATGATTGCATCACCACAGCCGCTGAAGGTATGAGGCTGGCAGGCCGTCTCTTTTACCAAGGGTGAGGCATTTCGAGTGTAGTTTGCTGAAAAGAACCAAGAAAGTCAAATACAGATATCATGCGGAAATGTAAGAAGCAGGAAAATAAAAAGGTCTTATTTTTTTAAATGCGTTTTTTTTATTGAACTGAACATTTTCTCCATTGTTTGCACATTTTGTTATTCCAGAAGTGTAGCTTTTTTAATTGCTTTATGTGTCAACTCTTATTCATTGTAAGTAAGGCACTCACAGTACTGAAGAGAAAGTCCATTTGTAAAATGTTCTTTCAATAAGGAGTTTTCCAGGGTCACTTAATAGGATTCCAGACATTTCCCTATTGATATTTTTTACATTTGTGCAGTTGCTTGGAAGGTTTCTGAGGAATTCCTAGCAAGTATTTTAACTGGAAATGTGGCTGTTCTGTTGTAGAAGGACTCCTGATCAACACTGAGCAAAAGAATTTAATGATTAGTAATATTCAGCCCTGTGTGGTAATATGGGGTGGACACCTAAGTCTGTTGGAAGATATCAGGTGACAAGCTTGGTGTTGATCCATGGTTAAAGTTTTGTTAGAGGTTTTCCTTTTGTCGTTGTCTCTGGTTTGCAGTATTTACCTGATCAAGTATTAAAAACCCAAGTACCTCAAAATAACTATGTTTAAAGGCTTTGTTTCCCTGGCTTTTTGGGTCTAGCCCAAAAATTATAAAAGAGATAATTAATATCTCCCAGCAGGGAATTGGATTTGCTAAAATGTCACCACCAATCTCTTAATTAGCCCCTCAAAATACTGTGTTGTCTCTTGGTCCTCAGTGGGAAAGAATATGAGTTGAAATGAAATGGAGTTTTTTCTTAAATAACAAAACCAAATATGTCCTAAACAACAAAAATCGCAATTGCAAAGTCAGAGGTCGTGTGGGAGATCTTTTACAAAAGCTGCACTTCAAAATATCAACTGACTTAGAAATTGTGAAAGTTGATGGAAATAATAGTAAATGCAACTCTTAGAAAAGGATTAATGTTTGCATTAAAAATAACCTTTTTGATTAATATGGCTAAAAAAGGGAAAAAATTTCTCCTAGTGGTCTACAAAATGTGTTAACTCCAGTTGTTAATCTATTAATTTATGTAAAGTTAGGCCTGAAACCTCTTTCCTGTATTTTCAAATTATTTTTTCCAATTCTGCTAAAATCAAGGTGCCTCGAACAGAGCTGTTCTCCCCAGTGAGGAGGATGTTGGAAAATGTATCAGAACTGCCATGTTTTTAATACTTGTGGAACGAACGAGCACAACTGTCGTTCTTCTTGTCTCTTACTAGGATTGTCCTTGCCATAAACTATTTCTGATGTGTTGTGCTCATCTCCAGCACAACAAGGACCAAAGGTGGCTGTCTAAGGCAATTAGAACATTTATAGAGGTTTTGCAGGTATGATGCATAAGGAAGGTTCATCTCCAGGCATCAAAGGGCTCTGAAAGACATAACACCCATTTCCCTGAAGAGACAGATCTCCACAACATCTTATAGAGGGTCAGTATGGTAGAGAATCTATGCGAATTATTAATGGTTTCTTCCATAAAATATTTTAAAAATGAAAATTTCATATTAACTTGAAAAGTTTTTGTTGGCAAAGAAAAGCAAAAATTACAAATTGAGGACAAGTTGACAAGCTTTGTCCAAAATTAAACTAAATGTTTCCATTCATTTTTTTTTGTGGGGGTGTTTTAATTCTTCTTTTAGAAAATTGGGAAAATGTAGCATTTTTCTGCATTCTTCCCTATATTGAGGAGGGGGTAAAATTTCAGTAAAACATTCCTCAACTAATATGTAATCACTAAATAGAGATCACAGATTTGTCCAAAGGAGCCACAGTTCCAAGTTAAAATTCCAAGCCGGGGGTATATCTTTTCAGTTTGGTTTCTAGCTCAGTTGAAATAATGTCTGTGAAAAGAGATTTCTTTGATGCCATTTTCAAGATTCTTGTGTACATTATTAGAACTCTATCATCATTGAAATAATGATTACACACTACAAAGTGGGGTCATTAGCCTTAATTCATATTTACAAATACACCAAATACACATACAAATACAGTTTTAAGGTGAATCTTGTTCTGAAAGAGTGGAATATTTTGTCATACTAACATATCTCAGCAGTCCAAAAGTGCTTACAGCACCATTCCTGTCAGTCTTAGTTGTAAAATAGGTCAGGACTGTCAGTTTTTCTCATTCTCTGACTGTAATGTAACTTCTGCTGTCCCAGACTCCAAGCAAAAGACTAGTTTGTACCAGCTCTTTCCAGCAGTAACTGTCTTAATTTAAAAAATACTAATTACTTGAGCTATTTTTCACATGTAAGCTTTTCCTCATTGCAGAAACAGATGTCATCATTTTGGCTGTATCTCCATAAACTTTTAGGAAGCCATCAGGTTTATTAACATTTTCTAGAAAACTGTTTCATCATGAATATCAGGTTATATTGTAATCTACAGCTGGCAGTTGGTAGAAATACAGCGCCTGATTCTCCCACGGTGCAACTGTGGGCACATTACAAGAGCCTCTGTGAAGTGGAGCTTCAGGTCTGCCTTTCAGTGGCCAGATGGCCAGAATGTTTGTGTGGGTTTTTGTTGTTGTTGTTGTTGCTTTCTGTCATCTCTTTTGGAAATGTAAGAGTTGTTATTCTAAGCCTATAGTCTTTGTGAGAAAACTGAAATTCCATCTGCTATTGACTGAAGGAAGCTGGGGGGAAATCAACAGAAACCACCATTTTCTAGGCAGCATTTGCTGCCAGTTCTGAGCCAAAAAACTCAAGCCACTGTGCATGAAGTGCTCTGGATAGCTGGTGATTTAACCTGGTGGCCAAGGCAGATGCACATTTCATTATGAATCTTCATTTGTTTCTGTGATTTTTATTGTGTCCTAGTTCCTAACCACAGAACTTATGACGAGTTTTTTTTAAATGACAGCAAGCTTGCCATTAAGCAGACTTTATATATTCATTAAGTTGAAGACATGCTAAATCAAGGGTAGACCTCTCAATACACAAAAACATCTTAGTTGTCATGGGCCAAACTTCCAGAAGCCTCATATACTTTGCAATTAGTTGAGTTAAAGTTGTTGAACTGTTGATATCTTTCATTAAACACGGCCTTGCTTTAATGATGCTGGCTGCATGTTTGGATATACTCGTAAAACTCTGAGGAGGAGGAAGGGCAAGGATTCCTTTTGTCAGTCCACTTCCTCATGAATATCTATCACAATGGCATTTTCATTTTATGTAGCATAGCTAGTCCTGTTCCTAACCTGGCTTTTCCTTAGCCACTCCTTTCCTAACTTCCTTTGACTACAGAAGTCTATAAGTCTGACCGTTGCTAGTCTCACACCCCAAGTAAACAGGTTTGGCAGATCTCATATTCTCTCCTGTATTTCTAAGAACTCTAAACCTTTAACATAGTTAACAGTCTAACAGCCTCTTTTCTTTTTCTCCTCTCTCATCTTCTGCACCATTGTTCCTTGCCACCAACTTGGCTTTCTCCAGCAAGATTCCTGGTGAATCCCGGCTCACAGAGGGCCAGCTGAATTACTTCTGTGTTCCTGGCATAGGCTGGTGTTAATGAAGATCAAAGGAAGATGGAAGATGTTGAACTTCCTCAACAAACATACTTTACCTGAGTAGATTTCCTCAAAAGCACTTTGGATTGTGGAGCATGTACGAATATTAACCGATGGGAGAGGTCCAAGTTACATTTCTTTGCTCTTCACACCTGGCTCCTGTGGGATAAATGGAGCCTCTCTGGTAGTACAGAGTTAATCTGTCTTCTTCTTTCTCAGCAAGGTGAGGGTCCTTTTGTTCTATCTTATGCCACAGGGTTTCCACCAGTTCTAACCCTAATTCATGTGGTGGTAAACAGGTCTGTGAAAATACCACTTGCTGGGGTTGCCTGAGCCAGAGGAAGCTATTTCCTCCGTGGTTGAGCTCTCTCTTTTAATGCTTTAAATAACGTTAATGCTCTCAAGAGTTAAGGATCTTGGCCTCTGCCTGTGCTCTTTGTGCATGAGCTCTTGTTGACTATGGGTTCTCATGGAGTGTGTAATTCAGTTCAGTTCTAGACGAGACATGGTAAATGTCAGGTCAGCTTGGGAGCTTTCTAGGAACCACCAGGTGATACTGACTGTATCTCCTTTGGTTGTATAGTCGTCTGCAAGTAGACATCTAGATTTTTGTCTTCATCTCAGAACTGAGCTCTGCCATGAGTCTCCCTGTTACCTTCCAAAGCTAGTTTCAACATAAACATCTGGAATTTGACTTAATGGAGACCATTAGTCTTCACCTGATGTTTGCAGAAAGCGATTTACAGCCTTGATGCTGCTTGCTGAGAATCTCTTCCTAGATACCCTAGATGGGCTTGCCTGGTCCTTTTGAAAAGCAGGAACCTTCCCTGTCTCTCTTTGTTCCACTGCAGAGATACTTATACGCCTGCAAAAACACTTTCAGCATCCACAAATTTGGGTGGTTGTCTTCCTTGACTTGCATCTTTCCCTCTCACAAGGTAATGGAACAGAATCATAGAATCTTTAAGGTTGGAAAAGAGCTCCAAAATCATCGAGTTCAGCCTTTGAAGACCTTTGAGCTCAACAGTCCCCAGGTTAGGGGGGTTCCTGCCACCTGCAGTGCTAGTTACAGTTTGAGGTCTTCTTGAAAATTTGTAGCCTTGCCTGTTTCTGGGGACTTCTAACAAACAGATACAGTCTGCATTCAGCTACTGTGTGTTAGTACGCTATAGACTACAAATGCAAAAAGGCACGCAGCTTTCAAAATGTTGAAACACTCCCAAGGTTATTTTATTTTCTCATTGTACTGATTCAAAATACTGTCTAGTCCAGGGAGGCTGGGTAAAGACAAGTTAAAACACGAGTCAGCTATAGAAATAATTGATTCCAATGTATCTCTTAACTTTGACTTTTTTCTTTTTCCCAGAAATCAAAGGTTGACATAATGGTATTTTTCCCTAAGGAAATGTATTTTTGCTTTTAGTAGATTATAAAATAAGCAGTTGAACAAAGTAATATATAGGGAAAGTGAATTACTGAGCTTAAGGGATATCTAAGAAATGAATTGGGGATTTTCAATCAGTATTAAGGAAAACCTCTTCCAAAGCTGTGACAGCAAGAATAAATAGATTTTAAAAAGGTAACAAACTTTTAAAAGAATCAAACTGTTAAGCTTTTTACAAATGAATGTTTATTTTTGTCCTCATTTAACTTTGCTCTGCAGAAATTGTGATATATATTTACTACGGTGGTTTGGATATCTCTAAGCCTTAAAACTCAAGTTTTGCGTGGTAGTCAGTATTTTCTCTGTTGTCTGAGAATAACGTATTTTCCGCCCTACTTACACATCCACAGAATCAGCCCCGGAGTCATCAAACCAAATACTTTTAAGCCTCTCTTATTACTGGGGTAGAGGGAGCAAATGAAACATTTTTCTGGAAAAAAATTATCACTGAAAGTGTTATTGAAAGATTTGAGAGTTTGAGGAGTCTAGAGCTAATTCTTCTTGGAGTACTTGAAGGTTCTCAGTAACCACGGGTATCATGTGTGGGCTTTGTGTTGGTAGATTTATCCATGGGTGGAAAATCCATTGGGATTATCCAAGTTTCTAGATAATTTGTGCTGGAGATGTACAACACTCATGCTTATGAGCCGTATTGCATCTAAAAGCAATATATTTTAATTTTTCTGATGCAGCTTTTGTGCCTGTCACCTACTGTACACAGTTATGAGGTAACCTGTGTTTTGTTCTCCCCTGAGCCAGGCTGTGCTGTCTAATGACCAGTTTTGTTGGTGAGCTAAGGAATATGGAGCTTGAAGGGAGAGAAAGAGAAGTGGTTTGATGAAAGAAACGTCTCTTAGCATGTTTTTGCTGTTACTGTTTTTTGTTTGGGTTTTTTTCACTAATTAGTATTATTCAGTTACTTCATATATTTAGGGACAGCAATAATTGATTTAATTTACGGCCTTGAGTGTTTGAGATATCTGCTAATTGTAGTCCACGATCACTATTAGTGATCACTTGCAAAAAATCTGTACTTTGAATAAGATTTTTCCAGTGTTCAAGCAGATTTAAAGCCACAACATTCTTCATACAGAAACTTTCCTGCTAAGTACTTTAGCGATACTTCAGATGGACAGAAATTGCAGTTGTTCCCTAGAAATCCCAAACTAACCTTTCATGCAGAAGGCAGGCTGTGCAGTTTAGCACCACCCGAAGGAAACCTGGTGCACAAATGGTACTCAGTGCTGAGATTGTCCTCTCTCAGTTTAGCTCATTTCTGCTCAACTTAACACTTACAATCTGTGGATTCTTGTGATCTGAGGTCTTCAGCTGCCATCAGCACCACTCTTTTACTCTGCTAGGTAAGACTGGCTACTCAGGAGAGGCACATGTTTGATGAGAAACATTAGGACAGTGAAAAACATAAAAGGGCAAGGAGAAAATGTTAATTTTTGGAGTAGGATTTGAATAGTATGCAGTAAGGAGTCTGTCCTTGAGTGAGCAAGCATCCTTATGTGCTGAATGGCATGGAGCTTTGTTGGAAATCGATCTAAAAATTCTGCCAAATATAAGGGAAACTACAAAGCATTTTTTACAGCAGTGTGTGGTGTCCTTGGGATGCAGCACCTGTCCTGTGGCAGCCGCTTTCCATGAGGAAGAAACTTGGAGGTGTGGTTTGGAGGACACTGAGACACCACAGGTTTTTGTGGCTGGTGTCTGCTGTGATATAGACACACTGGTATGGACATGTCCTTTCAGCTCAGAAAAACTCTCTGTTAAGTAATATGTTATAAAATATTTTTATATCCTGTTTTTTGACAATAATGCTGTATCTCATCCAAGAGGAGCAGTTTTCAGTTCTGTTTTATAGAGAAATTATTTACATTTCTCTTTATTTTTTCAGCCAGTGTTGCATGCTTTCATGCTTATTTTTTTGCAGGGCTTTTTATGCTATGTTTACACATAGAATAATGTTTATTCTGATTTTTGTAGTGAAAGCTGTTTTGTTATGATGAAGTAGACATTTTTTTTATACCTAGAAATAATGGTGCATCTACGCTGTAGGCAGCCTAAGATTTATACTCATTTTCTTGTTTTTAAGTACTTGGCTTTTTAAATGAGGTGATAGATAATTTTGTTGTTCACCCAGGTATAAGAGAAGGGATTTAGACCAGTGCTTTGCCCTTCAGTATAGTTTTTTTATCTTCATTTCACCTGACTGGAAATATCTCCATTGCATTTGAAAAAGGTATGTTTGTGCTATTAACTTGTTTTATGATGTACCCACATAAAGGCAGGAATTTCAGTACGTGTAAATGCATCACACTATATACAACTTCCCTGGATTTGGTTTCAATGGATAATGCCTTTTTGACTTTGTTATTTTTTAGGAAGGAAACAGAGAGGAAGAAGTCTCATTTACCAAATGGGGGAAATTTTATATGGGTTTTTTTGGGTTATTTTAAAGTAAATTAATTTTATTTGTAAGCTTGTAATGGAAATACTTTCTAATAATTTTCAGAAGTACAGAAAATGTTTTAAAACATTTTTATCCATGCTTGGGAGGCTTGCTCCTCTAGGCATCGTTATTGAGATACAGTCCTGTTTTATAGTGTGGTATACTATGATATCAATGAATAGATAGAAGAGCAGAGCAACAGATTAATAAAGGAAGAGGACTTTTAATGTACTTTAACCTCAGGAAGATTTTAAACTTTTAGAACACTCTGCAGGTGTCGTGGTACTGAAGATACGTGCTGGGTGTTTGTTAAATCCCTGTATGTGTTTGAGATACCATATGATCTCTGTGGTATTTCCCCCTACATGATAAATAATGGAAAAAACTATCACCTGTGGAACTGGAATGCCATTTTTTGAAAAAATACTTGTTTGTTTGTTTTTCCCTAAGAGACCAAGATAAAAGGTGTCTCTTTAGTCATAAAGTAAATCAGTCATTTTGTGTTTAAATTGTTGCACTTCCTGGAGAGCAACTTTACACACAATTGGGGTAAATCTTACCTTATATTGATGAGAGACTATTCCACGCCCCTGCAGTATTCATTGCTCTAAGTGCTCCTCATTTACACTTGAGGATCTTGCAGTCTCACACAATTCTCCTTTTTAAGAAATCACTGATAAAACTGATAGATTTTCCGGGTATCACGCTGAGTTTAATTGAGTCTCCAAAAGGTCTGCAAAATATCTTTAACAGTTTTGTTTAAGTGTTATGTATTGTCTTTAAATGTAGCCGACAGGTGCGATTTTAAGGAGATTTAGTTAACGTGGGTTGGGACAAAGTTGAAAGGAGCGTTAAGGAGATGTTTCTAAATTGATGGGAAATTTTAAACTTAAGTGTAGGTATTTCTTTGTGAGAATCATTCAATGACTCGATAGTGGGGTTTCACTGTTTATCTCCCCACAACTAGGGTAATTTTCTTTCCATGCTTCTTTCAGGCTGAGGAGGCAAGGACTTCAGAAAGGAAGTTTCTAGCAGAAGTTACTATTGTCAGTTGTACCCTCTGTAACACCAGTTACTGGTTTGGATTAATGCTAACTTGTTTATTTCTTTGCCAGGATGGTTTCCACTTAGGTGAGTTCCCTGATCAGGTTCCACCACCTGGCTGCAGAAACAACTGTGCTGGTTCAGGGAGATGGCATCACAAAGTCCAGGATAGAGCTCTAAATGGAAGCTATTTTTGTTTAGACCACCCTGGTTAGTAATATAAGAATATGAATTATGAATCCACAGATTTCGGCTGGACAAGTAACAGAGGGTATGTGTAAATTAATTATGGAGCAGAATGCTGTCCACAATACATGCAATGTTTGTGTGCATTATTTCAGAAGATGTCTTTAATTCTGATTTGTAGAGAGAAGTGGATTAAGGAAATTAATGAACTGATGAATTAAGGAATGGAGACTTTTAGAATTCCCTCAGCCTTACTAAAATCCTTTTATTCCACTTTTCTTTGTGCTACAGAAGGAAGAAGCTAGTGGAGTGCATTACATAGAATAATCCACACAGTATACAAAAACTACTTTAATGAAAGAGGCCAAGCAAAGTCAGGAGATAGTACAGATTTCAGTATGACGTGATTGCAAGCAGGACTAGCTTATGCTACCTGTCTTGTACCCATGTCCAGGCAGGGGCTGTCCCTGGCAACTGCCAGCCTGCCCTGCTCCCCCCAGGCAACTCTCACTGTCTGGGCCCCCAGACCCCAGGGATCCACTGGCAGGTATAGTGTGTCCCATTCAGCACCTCTCAGCACCCAGGAAACATCTCTAGAGTCAAGACAGGTGAACAAAGGGCAAAAAACACGAAATCATTGAGAAAAATGGGAGCAAGGTAGCATTTCCTGGCAGGATTTGGAAAGATTATAATGAAGCAAGAAATAAATGATTCAGCAGGAAAGCTCAGTGCAAGGCAAACCTTTGTGGCCGCAGCAGTGAGGTGACATGGCTGTGACCATGGCCTTGACAGGAAAAGGAACTGGAAAGCAGCTCGTGGCACTCACTGATGCTGGGCTCCTGACACGTGTGAGGGCAGCGGGGAACGTGGTTGTTGAAAGTCTTCACTGCCTTCCTTGTGGCACTTGGGGACGAATGTAAAGGTCCCAGAGCTTGTCAGTGGCTGCTGATATGAAGGGGATGTAAAGTTATGTGACACATAAACACTACAGAAAGACTTTGAATTACGTTGTAAGAATACAGATAGCGTTGTGAGGGAGATACAGAAAAAATTGCAAAGGTGAATGTTTGGTTCTGGTTAAGTTTTAATAACTGAATCCATTTTCAAAGTCAACAGAATAGATGTTTAATATTTATTTAGCTGAGGTTCTTAAAAGCCTCCAGGATGTCTCACATTTCCTGCTTTAGAGAAGCTGAATTATTTTGAACTACATTGTCAATATTTTTTACACCTTCCTATGCTCAGGACAAGTGTCCTTGAAAGGGCAGCAGCTTTGGATTGGCTGGTTGTCATGTAGACAAGGATATTTTCAAAATAAAGGCATACAATCCATTTGTAAATCTTCCAGAATATATGAAAGTCTAATCAGACTGAGTCAGACAGCCAAACTGTGGTATATCTCATTTGAATTCTCTCTTCCCCCAGGCCTTGTCTACAAGAAATACGCAGACATTGTATTGGAAGTAGAAAGCATGAATAATAACAATACTGAGTCCTGGTGCAGTCCTGAATGTATTTTAGTTTTGAATACATCTAAGCATTTCCCTTTTTCATATACTGGCTATAGCTGCACCAGCCTTATACAATACCTACTTTTGTCACCAACAGTATAGTCGTGGAGCAACACAACCTTCCACTGCCCCAGTTTTCCTTACTGTTAGCACTTGATGGTATTTTCTGCAGTAAGTTACTTATTGATTTGGTAGACAAACAGGGACCTTGCACAACCTTGAAGGAGTACATCTGTACTTTTGAGTACAGATTTTTTGGTTGTGTGGGATTTGTGAATTTTCTCTCCATTCTGAGTGTTCTTCTGTTTACTTCAAATGATAATTTGCTGGTTATTAAGTATACTGAGCTGCTGGCTGGTTTTGATTTTCAGCGTTACCTTTTATATACATAAATACAATATTCATATATATACTATATATATGCAATACAATGTTCATATATGTATTCTTACATATATGTAAACAGTGATACTTCTCCCATCACTGAAATTTCTTCAAGGCTGTCGCTCTTACAGCACCTATTTGAAATGTATTTCTTCTCAGTAACAGGCATTTGAGGGAAAACATTGCTACACATGTAAGCAGCAAGTTCAGTGTTTCTCAGCAGTGTAGGTAAAATGAAGTTCTACCACCCTTAGGGTAAGGGGCAAAGTTGCCTGTGTGATCCCATTGCTGGCAGCAAAAGTCATTCTATAGTCACAGCTTGGTGGAAATAATACGAAGGTCTGAAGTAGATTGCTTGGGCTGTGGATAAGAGAGAGTGGGAAATATGATCCTAGCAGGACTGTGAAAGTCTGTAGAAGTTTCTTTCTTCCATTATAGTGGGCTGCAGCCAGTTCCTAGATGGACTTATGGTGGCTGTCTTTATACTTCTTTGATCCATTGATTGTATAAGGACAGTAGAACCGAACAGCAATTCACTCACTTGTCATGGTTTGGAAACAAGTTCTAGGAGAAAAACGCTCTAAAATGAGTGTTTTTCTCTTAAGAGAGAGATCTTCAATAACTTTTCTTCTGCCAATGAGAGAAATAGATACCAGGGGATGAAAGTGAAAAAAAAGTCAAACTGTTTATTAACAAAACCAAGATACCAACAAAGCACAGGGAAAAAAGAAGATTGAACCTTACACCCACCCCACCTCGCCGTGTGGCTGAGAGGCAAAGATGGCGACTACCCTTTGTCTGTGAGAGGGGAGGAGAACTGAGTTCACAAAGCAGCTGGGAAACTGTTGGATTTCTGGCGTGGGTATTCTCCTCACAGCCGGCGAAGTTGGTGGAGTTTAATGGCCCTTCTTTTGCTGGCTCGGTCTTTCCGGGGTTCGAAGCAGCCAGAGCCACCCCGCGGGCTCCCCATGCCAGAGAGAAGAAAAAAAACCAAAAAAACTGCCAAAAGGATTTGCTGGTGAAAAGCCTCCAGGCCAGGGAAAGAGAAAAAAAACCGAATTACCAGAAGCTTCTTGCCTAAATTGGCGAAAATTAATCCAGCAAAATGGCAACAAAGCAACAATACACGTAGCCGCCAACCACACGGGAGAGAGAGAGCTTGAACAGAGCCAGCGCCCGGGGTTCCCAGGCTCCAGCCCCGCCCCCTGGTTAATCTTAAAGATACTACGGACATTCCTAGGCATAAAGCAGATGATTAAGGAATAAAGTATCATCGTAAGATCAGCCCAAGACATCACTTGATAAAGATAACAGAACACAACAACAATTTACTCTTATCAAGGAGACTTGAACAGAGCAGCATTGCCTTGGAAAAATAAGTAAAGGATGTAACTTTGGTGAAGAGAAGTCATGCAAAATGCAAGCAGGATGCAAGGCTGACGAAGTGGAAGGTATGCAAAACAATGATATTGTGCTTACTCAAAAGTGGGGGTCGAGGAACAGCCACGTAAAAAGGACACTGGATGTTGAAGATGGACCCCAAAGAACCATATAAGGTCTTCCAGTAAGGGGTGTAACTGTGTCAAATGAAGTCAAGGAAATGGAGATAGTTCGTGAATATGTAATCAGTGTATGTGATAAAAATTTTGTTCACCGACGCTCAGGGCGCTCTGCTGGAGGAAGGATCATTCAAGTGAGCAGTATGCTGCAATAAAGAACGCCTGCTTTCTAATATTCAAACTGTGTTAGAAAATTTTTATCTAATTGATTTTGATATAATTTTTGGCAGCTCAGAATGGGAGACTCTGCCTGATCTCCCATGGATCCAGGGAATCTCTGGATCTTCGTGCAGGCACCGAGACTTTCTTGGAGAAGACCACAGACCCTTGGAACAGTCTGGGACACAGATATTCAATATTTAGGCTTTTTTTTTTTTTTAATACTGCCCAAATAAGGCGTGTGGATCTTCCAGCGCAGTGGGTGGGTTTTTTGGTATCCCAGAATTTGGTATTTGACTTGGTTTTATCAATTGATAATTGTTTTGTATTTGTATTTTGGGTCTGCTATTCAGAAATGGGTAGTGGACAATCTAAAGGAGTCATTCTGAAAAAATCCCCACTTGGTTGCATTTTGTGACATTGGAGACAGATTGGTGGGGCCCCTGGGGGAACAGTGACCAGGGAGAATTTGATTATATATTGTAATTAAAATAAATAAATAAGTGGTGGCCATATAAAATAAATAATATAAAATAAATAAATAAAAAAGTGGTGGCCATTGTACAAACTAGACTCTGGAGAAAAGTGGCTGCAAAATGGAACCTTGAATTACAATACATTGTGAGAGTTAATGCTGTTTTTAAGACAGGAACAGAAATGAAATGAGGTGACGTATGCTGATATGTTTTTCACTTTGCAGAATCATCCAGAACGGCAGAAAGAGTGTGGGTTGAATCCAATGCCCTCAGACCCTTTTGTGCTGGGTCTTGAAAAAGAGAATAGAGGAAAACAGTTAAAATGTTCTATATTCAGCAAAGGACAGATTTGTTATAAACATCTCCCTGATAAGTTGATTTAGATATTAAGGTCAGTCCTAACTGCAGGTTGAATGGAGGAACAGATAATCAGGCTACCGAGACTGGTATTTTGAAGGAACTGGCACGGAAAGAGGCGGATTTAGCACCTCTAGAAGAGAAGATAGAGAGGATAAAGAGTATGTATCAAGGAACAGAGAGTTTTAGTCCAATTACAGGGAAACCTAGAGCTAAAGACAGAGATGTGATAGTAGCTCCCCTCCATCAGGGGGTATGTATGGATGGTCCAATCACAGTAAAAGTTCTGTTTTCAGTAACAGACCTTAATAATTGGAAGCCAATGGCTGGCACCTACCAAGATGACCCAGACGAAATGGCAAAAGCATTTGAAATGATGATTAAAACTCAGGATCCAAACTGGAAGGATATAGATACTGTTAGAAATGTTTGATAGTACAGAAAGAGGTGGTTGTTAAAACCAGTAGGAGGTTTGTGGAAGACTAAATTTTTCCTGGTAACTTCACAGGTACATTAGATATTAATTTTCTCTGTGGATTTCAAGTAGGACCCTAATGTGCCCATGTTTAACAGAGAGATTAAATAGATATCTACAATGGATACTATATGGAATTAGACATGCCATACCAAAGGCTATCAATATGTCAAAATTATTCAAAATTAAGCAGGATCGTAAGGAATCATCTATCAAATTTTTTTATTGCCTAAAAGAAACGGCTCAAAAATATACTAATATCAATCCTGAAACATAGGAAGGAAAAGCTCGATTAACCCCTATATTTGTGGGACAATCCTCAGATGATATTAGAAGAAAATTATGAAAGGCTGAGGGACAAGACCACTATGATTTAGGGAAGCAGTTAAATGTTGCTTGGAGAGTTTATCAGAACAGAGATGAACAGCGAGAAACAACTAAACGAAAAATAGTTGCAGTTATGGAAGGAATTTCAAAAGGAATAGTGCCCCCAGGGAAAGAAAGGTGATGAGGGCATGGACAACCTGTCTCAAGCTCCCCTGAGAGACTTGGTATTAATCAGTGTGCTTATTGTAAGAAAGACAGATGTTGGAAAAGTGATTGTCACAGTTGCAACATAAAAGCCCCCTCTCATGGCCATCACCAATGATGGCTGAGAGAGACCTGAGGATTCTTCCCCAGCAGAACCTCTGATTACTGCTAAACTGGGGAATGAGGAGGTAGAATTTTTAGTAGATACGGGAGCTAGTTACTCTGTGCTAAATGCTGTAAAAGGAAATACGAATGTCATGGGTTGACAGGTTTCTAGGTGAATTTCACCCTGCCAGGTCCTTTGGACGTGACAGGGTGTCATGGGCCAATCATTGTTAAGATACGCCGTCTGCAGGGTCCAATATTTAGGAAGTTTGGATGCCTGAAACTTCCTCTTTGGCTTCCAGCATTTGAACAGGTAATAGGAAAGAGAGAGGGTCCGTGCCAGGCCAGGCCTCTAGGCCAGGCCTGGCTGGCCCTCCCAGCTCCCCTAAAGGGCCGGGCCTGGCCGCCTTTTACCATCCGCTGGGCCGAGTCCCCACCGGCCTTGCACCGGTGGGGGCTCGGCCCAGTCCCCCTCCACTCCGGGTGCAGGCCGGGTCGGGCCCCTCTACCTCTGACCGCCTCCAGCAGCCCCCTTCACTCGGCCTGGCCAGTCCGCCGCCACTCCTAAGATCTTGATGCAGCCGGCACGGCATGGACAGCGGCCCCCCTCCTCCTCCTCTCCTTCCTCCAGCTCTGGCTGCTGCCTGGGCCGAGATCCCATGACCATCCACCGGCCCAGGGCAAGATTAACCCTTCAGACACCGATTCGCTCCCAAGTCAGAGAAAGGGGTGAAAACATGTGAGGAAGCTACACCAAAATGCTGAAGTCAGTGAAGAAGGAGAGCTGAACCAGATGGGAGGAGAATGAGGAGATGCCCTAGCTCTGGGGCTGAAATTCTCTTGTGAAGCTATGGAAGATAAGTGATTGATCCATCAGACTGTTTCCTGTAACTCATTATATTTTACGGGGGGAGCGTTCTAACAGTAGTCATGGGCAAAGGTATTTATGCTTAAGTAGCAAGCAGATGTAGAGGTGGCTGCGATTAAAGGAGAAGCTTGAATGGTGAGAGAGAGAGAGAAATGAGGACCCTTGCCCTGGGGGATGGATAGAGAAGATGACCTTTGCTCCCAGAGATGAAGATGACTTCAGAGAGATGAGAGAACTTCTGTTTTAAATTAGAACAGCTCATCCTTAAAACTGTACCCCATAAGTTGACATGGCCCACAAAAGCAGCTGTGGGAAGGATGCAAGGTGTGGGAAGGACTTTCACAGGGATCAGATGGTGTTAACCCCGGGCGGCTGATTCACTGTGATGTTGAAGCCGTGGGAGAACTGTTTTCTCATGGAGAAATCTCCATGGTATGGTAAAAGAGAGAAATTCCTCTCCCTAAGTGAACTGAAGAAAAGTTATTCTAGAGGTGGTAAACTGTCTGAGAAACATCAGGTCTTTGCATTGTCAGGGGGGAAATATCTGAAAGAGAAGTTTGGGGGTAGGAGAGGTTTTCTGAAGGTTTAATCTAATTCCTATTATTTGTTTTGGGTTTTTTTCCCTATTAGTTCTGTTAATAAAACTTTCTTTATATTCTTTAATGTTTGAGCCTGCTTTGCTTCTCCTAATCCTTATCTCACAGAGGGAAATGTTCTGAATAATAGGCCTGAGTTTGAACCACTGCACATAAATTGGATTGGCGAACTCAAACCACTACAACAATCATTGGTGCAACAGGGAGTTGCAAAACTCGGCTTTTTTGAAGCCCACTGATTTTAAACTAGGAAAACACTGGATGACTCACCCAATTCACCAAAGCCTCTACTTGGGAGAGATTTAATGGAAAAACAAAATGCTGAAACTAAATTTAAAAGTGGCAAAATACAGGTGATTATTTCAGAATCTAATTATGTGGAATCCTCTATTTTTGCACTACAGTCTCTGAAACTGAACATGATCCATCTGCCAGTATCGCTTGAGAATGCAGTGATTCCGATAGTTTGGGCTAGAGAGGTGCTCAGTCATTCCAAAAGAGCAGAGCCTATAAGAATTAAATTGAAATTTGGAGTGAGACCAGTAAGGCAAAAGCAATACCCTTTGAAAATAGAAAGTCATAAGGGATTGTTACCCTCTGTGGAAAAATTGATAAAACATGGCCTATTGAAAGAATGTGAATCCAAATTTAATACCCCTATTTTGCCAGTTAAGAAGGCAAATGGGAAGGATTACTGAGTGGTAGAGGACCTTAGAGCCATAAATAAGATAGAAGATATACACACACAATAGTAGCAAATTGTTATACCTTGCTAACAACCTAAAATGAAAAGTTAAAATGGCTCACAGTATTAGATTTGAAAGATGCCTTTTTCTGTATCCCTTTGAGTACTGAAAGTCAAGGGCTTTTTGCTTTTGAATAGGAAAATCCAAACACAGAGAGAAGAACCCAACTGACTTGGACGTTTCTACCAAAGGAGTTTAAAAATATCCCCACCATATTTGGAAATCAATTGGCAAAAGAATTGGAGAAACGGAAAAATCAGAACCCTATCGTAGTCTTGTTACAGTATGTAAATAACATTCTGATATCCACTGAAACTAAACAGCAGTGTTGGGATCAGACTGTGCCATTGTTGAGTTTTTTGGGACTAAGTGGATATAGGGTATTCAAAGACAAACAGTCCAGACCAGAGTGACCTGTCTGACCAGAGTGACCAAAGGAATTAAAAATCCTCCAAGGACAAAGGAGGTTGGGACAGGAACAAAAAGAAGCAATTTGCCAACTCCCACAGCCATGAACAGTAAGAGAGTTGCATGCTTTTCTTGGGATGGTGGGATGGTGTTGCCCATGGATCAGCAATTATGGGTTGCTGGTAAAGTCATTGTATGATCTCTTGAAGACAACTCAGAATGATTTTATAGTCTGGACTGCCTTTTTACAACTTAAGCAAGCCCTTATGTGGGCCTGATTTGGGTTGACCCTGGCCAGATGCCAGGCACACACCAAAGCCGCTCTCTCACTGCCCTCCGCAGCTGGACAGGAGAAAGAAAATGTAACGAAGGGTTCATGAGTTGAGATAAGGACCAGGAGAGATCACTCATCAAATACCTTCACAGTCAAAACAGGCTCAAAATTAGAGATATAACTTAAATTTATTACTAACAAAACCAGAGCAGGCTAATGAGAAGTAAAATAAAACCTTAAAAACACCTTCCCCGCACCCCTCCCTCCTTCCCAGCTTTACCTCCTACCCCAGTGGCGCAGGGAGACAGGAAATGGGGGTTATGGTCAGTTCATCACCCACCATTTCTCCTGCTACTCAAGGAAAGGAGTCGTTCCCTGCTGCACCATGGGGTCCCTCCCACAGGAGACAGTTCTCCATGAACTTCTCCAATGTGAGTCCATCTCACAAGCAACAGATCCCTGTGAACTGCTGCAATGTGAGTCCACCCCACAGGCAACAGTCCCCCTCAAAGTGCTGCAGCGTGGGTCACCCTACCATGGGGTACAGTCTTTCAGAGACAGGCTGCTCCAGCATGGGCCCCTCTCTCCACAGGCCTCCCACGGGGTCACAGCCTCCTCTCAGGCATCCCCCTGCTCTGGTGTGGGCCTCCTCCATGGGCTGCAGGTGGATCTCTGCATCCCCCATGGATCTCCATGGGCTGCAGGGGCACAGCTGCCTCACCATGGTCTGCGCCGCGGGCTGCAGAGGAATCCCAGCTCCAGTGCCTGGAACACCTCCTCCCTCTCCTTCTTCACTGGCCTTGGTGTCTGCAGAGTTGTTCCTCTCACATACTCTCACCCCTCTTCTCTGGCCATGATTACAACAGCACAATGACCTTTTAGTTCTTCTTTCTTCTTAAATATGTATTCACAGAGGCATTAGCACCATTTCTAATTGCCCCAGCCTTGACCAGTGGCACATCCGTCTTTGGAGCTGCCAGGGATTGGCTCTGCCAGACATGGAGGAAGCTTCCAGCAGCTTCTCACAGAAGCCACCCGTGTAATCCCCCCACTACCAAAACCAGGCCATGCAAACCCAAGAAGGGGCCCTGCTTTGGGGCTCCCAGACCCCATTCACCCGTTTGAACCATTTACCTATGAAAGGCAAAACATAGCACTGGGAGTGCTGTCACAGTTCCTCGGGGACCAGAAGAGGGCTGTGGCCTACTTTTCAAAGCAGCTAGATAATGTCAGCCAAGGCTGGCCATGTTGTCTGAGGGCAGTAGGAGCTACTGTTCTCTTGATCCAGGAATCTTGAAAACCGATTTTGGGAAAAAGCATTGTCATTTATGTATCACATAAGGTCCAGTTGGTATTTAAGCAAAAAGGGGGCTACTGGCTATCTCTCAGCTGGATAAAATATACTTGCTAAAATAGCAAGTAGTCTTGCTGGAGCCAGATGATGTGACGCTCAAAACAAGTTCTGTCATTAACCATGCTATGTTTTTGTCTGCCTGACAAGTAGAAAGAAGCCCAGATCATGATTGCTTACAGACTATAGAAGGAGTATATTCCAGCAGACCTGACTTAGGAGACAGAGCCTTGGAAAGACTTGATTGGGGATTGTTTACTGCTGGGAGCAGCTTTGTCTGAAATGGAAAATGGCTCTCTGGATATGCAGTGACTACGCACCATGAGGTAATTGAATCGGGGGCGTTCCACTCCGATGTTTCAGCCCAGAAAGCAGAACTAATTGCACTCACTCCAGCTTTGGAACTGAGTAAAGGGAAATGAGTTAACATTTGGACTCATTCAAAATACGCTTTTGGAGTGGTACATGCACATCAGGCCATCTGGAAAGAAAGAGGCCTTTTGATATCTCAGGGCACATCAGAATGGATCAAAAATGGAAAACAAATCTTGTATTTACTTGAAAGTATCCAGAAACCAGCAGAAGTTGCCATCATGCATTGCTGAGCACACCAAGTGGGTAAGACCAAATCGGAATTGGGGAATCATTTAGCCAATAAGGCTAATTGGGGAATCATTTAGCAAAGAGGCTGCAGAAAAAGGCATGTTAGAAAACAAAGTTTTGTCTTTAATACCCCTGCTAGAGATACCTCTCCCAGTAGGAAAAACAAAGTATAGTGCTAGGGTTTCCATTAATTGAAACCTTAGAAGCAAGATGTGATCCACGAGGCTGGGCAGTTACCCTAACAGGGCAAATAGTAGTCCCAGAACCAATCTTGTGTGAAGAAGTTGAGCATGAACACAAAGCCAAGTGTACATTGGAGTACTGAAAAACTTTTGAAACATGTGCAAAAATCTATAATTGGGTCTAAAATGGCTCAGATTGTACAATCAAGAATCCAACAATGTTTGTTAAAGAAACAACACTAGCACAGCTAACAAAGTAGGGCTAGGCACCATGAAATTTGGAAGTGTTCCAGGTGATTATTAGTAAATTAATTTTACTGAAAGGGCGGTATAAATACCTCCTAGTTCTGGTGGATACTTTTTCTGAGTGTCCAGAAGCCTTCCCTTGTTACACCAGTCAAACTAGGGAAGTGACTAAAATACTGTTGGATCAAATAATACCTAGATTCAGGGTACCTTTGGGAATGTCATCAGACAGATGTTCCCACTTTATTGCGGAAGTGATACAACAGGTTAGGAAAGCCTTGGGAATAGCTTGGGATGTTCATAGCCTTTATCGGCCCCAAGCTAGTGGCAAAGTGGAGCAAATGAATTGTACAATCAAATTGCAATTGGGTAAAATATGTCAGGACACCTCCTCGACATGTCTCCAAGTCTTACCTGTTACTCCAAATTAGAATTCAGCTGTGGGGCACCAGCAAAATAAGCCTCTATGAGCTGCTATATGGTCGACCCTACGAAGTACCACACATTCCAGGAAACACACATGTAAAAGGAGGGATTGATTTGAATAATTACATTTTTCCTAGTAAAACCTTACAGGATTTGTAGCTAGTAGTGGTGATTTCCAGATCAATGGGACTGGACACAACAGCACAGGATTTCCAACCAGGAGACTGGCTCTACTTGAAAGACTGGGAAACCACTCTGCTACAGCCAAAGTGGAAGGGACCTTCCTAAGTACCACTGACAACTTTAAAACTGGATGTAAACTGGAGTAAAATCATGGATACATTATTCCAGAATTAAAAGGGCCAAAGCCCCTTGGGTAATCGAACAGTTGTCTGAGAAAAAACAAGATGCTAAAGTCTTGTATTGCTGTCCTGACAGTAGTTAGTTCAGCCTTGACTTGGGAGCAAAACTTTCATCTACTTTTATTACAAAATGTGATCCAAGTGTTGCACAAAAATGATTGTTGGATGTGCACCCATTTACCTGAAAACATGATGAAGCCGTTAACCGTTTGTGAAATTCCATTTTTGTGAGAAATTAATACTAATTACAGGGTGAAGACTTCCTTTTGCTAAGAAGCAGACGTACTAGATAGTGTGCAAGTACTCACCAACTTATCTTACGATCATACATGTGTGTAAAGATATAACTCCCCTAAAGGAACAGGAGAACTAGATTGAACTAATGAAATTGGAACTTGTGTCAGAAATCACACACAATGTACTCAAACACTTAATACTGGACAAGTAAATCATCCTTGGCCACTACCAAATGGAACAGGGTGGTATTGGATATGCAGAAAAAAAACCCATAAAGGATTGCCTCTAGGCTGTAAAGGCATTCGTACTTTAGGAGCCTTAGTCCCTAACATAACAATAATTGATAAGGACCTGAGGATGAAAAACTATTTGGGGCATACAAAATGAACTTTGAATGCTATAGCTGAATGACTAACTAAATTTCATCATTTCGTAAGATAATTTTTATGCTGGCTAAGAGTGAGTGAATTAGAGAAAATGATAGTGAATATTTCTGCTACCACAGAATTTATAGGAAATCGTACGATAGATGCCATTACTGTGTTGCAGGAAGAAGTCAAGAGCTTGTCACATGTTGTTTTACAAAACTGAATGGCACTAGAGCTTCTTTTAGCATCACAAGAAGGAGTATGCATTGTCAGTAACACCAGTTGCTGTGTATACATTGATCAAAGTGGTAGAGTGTCTACAGATGCCCAGGAAATCTGAAAACAAACCCCATTTTTACAACACACAGCTCAAGATGACACCTTCTGGAGATTTGAAGGAATCTGGAGCAAACTTACTTCATGGTTACCCACATAGAATTGGTTAAAACCTCTGTTTACAATCATCACCATAATAATTAGTATGCATGCTTTAGCTTGCATCATGATTCAGTGTTATAGCTGTTGTAATGCCTTACACTATAAAATGAAATACAGATATCAAGAGACTGGTTCTCGTAAGGTACTTAGTCTCAAGTAAAGGTGGGATAAAAACTCTGTTCACCCGACACTTGGGGCACTCAATTGGAAAAACGATCCTCCAGTGACCACCACGCTGCAATAAAGAAGGTCTGCTTTCTAATACTCAAAATTGTGTTAGAAAGTTTCCATCAAACTCATTTTCGTATCATGTAGATGGCCATACTCTGGAAAGCAGTTAGCAGATGCAGCTGCTTCTCTACCAGTCCATTTTCCTCAACTATCTCCAGGATTTAGAGACCCTTTCGTACAGTTTTGGCGACCCAGATGGGACAGATGCCTGAATTTCAATAGATCCGAGGGATCACAGGACCTCCAGCCGGCACCAAGAGATTCTTGGGGAGAACCTTCGATCCTTGGTCCAAGGAAATCAGAGCAAGACCACTGGTAAAACAAAGGCATTCTTTACTTTACTGTAAAGGTGTTAACTGTTAACCTACCTGTGAGGTGGAGCAAAAGCTAGTCAAGGTTTGGTTTAAAGGTACCTAAGGTGGGAAAAGGGAAGGATTAGAGTCTCTTCAAAAAGGGAAGGGTTAGAGTCCCTTCAAAGAAGAAGAGTTAGAGTCCCTTCTAAGGAGCTCCTAAACAGTAATTTGCTATAATGGGAAACAAAACCTCAAAAAGGGTATCACAGGTGTCACCTCTGGAGTGTATCTTGAAACACTGGAAACAAACTGGGGGTGATTCCCTCACTCATGAAAAACTTAAACAATTTTGTAATCAATGGTGATCACTTTACACGCTGGCAGATCAAGAGAAGTGGCCTAAGGATGGAACCTTACAGTATAACACCATATTGCAATTAATGTTGTTTTGTAGAAGGAAAAATAAGTGGGATGAAGTTCCTTATGCACTTGAGAAGGAAAAGAAAGGCAAAGGGTTGAAAGAGATGTTGTTTTGTGTGCAGCATAGGACAGAGATACTTAAAGTGCAGGCGAGAGGAGGAGGATTTAGGACTGATGGTTACTCTGTGGCAAAGAATTGGGGGGGTGAATGATGAATCACCTGAGAATACGGTTAGATGTATGAGTCAGTCATGGAAAAGTGGACTGGAGCAGAGAAACACTTTAGAGGATTGGAGGATTTTGGTCCGATTGTGGGATGCACTAGAAGGCAGCAAAGACGTTGGGGAGAAGTTGGGGAAGTTCTGATGATGCCCTTCCGGCAGGTGGTCGGGTATTATGGTCCGGTAATCCTGTTTTTAATAGTGGATTTAATGTCATTGCAAAAGGTGGCAGGAGTTTATAGGGAAAATCCAGGCAGAGTTGCTAAAGTATTTGAAACCATAATTAGGACTCAGAACTCAGAAACAATTGGTTAATTATTATAATAATTGGTGACTAAAGTATATGTTAGTAATTTGTATTAATTAGTGGCTGAAGTATATCTGGCAATTTCTTTGTGATATTTAGTGGCTAAAGTGTATTTGGCAGTTTGTGTTGTGATAGTAGCTGAAATATATTTGGCAATTTGTAAAGGAAGGGAACATTGGAAATGGGAGTGTCCCCAAGCCAGGGGAAATCAAAGAACCTAAACCTGGCTATTCAAGCCATCAAGCTCAAGACCTTAAGTGAAAATGAAAAACACCCCTGAAGGAAACAGAGGAATCATCCTCAGCTGATCCCTGGTTACATTATTGCTGGGAATGAAAAAGGTATTTTTTAAAATTGATACAGGAACAACTAATTCAGTACTGAATATGTGCAGAGGAAAACTTAGCTCAGAACCTGTAAGCATTACGGGTGCAACAAAGAGGAAAGAGAACGGGCCCTTTTTTTGCAACTATTACTATTTAAATTAATAAAACAGTGGGGGAAATGCCAATTTGTATATGCCTAAATGCTCAATCACCTTGCTGGGGAGAGATTTATTGGGAAAATTGGTTCAAATAACTTTCTAAGATGGAGAAATACAAATTCAAACACCAGAATCAAAAGTCATTGAGGCAAAGATTTTATGTTACAGGAATCAGAGGAGTTGGAAGAAATCCCAGAGGAGGCAAAGAATGCTGTAACCCTGTTGGTATGGGCAACTGAGATGCCTGGATGATCAAAGGTGGCCAGACTGGTGAGGATTACTCTGAAACCTGAAGCCAGACTGGTACAGCAAAACAGATATTCTATTAAGTGTGAGGCAAAGAAAAAGTTAGAAAAACTTGTAAAAACTTACTAAAAAAAATTTCTATCATATGGGTTATTGACAGAACGTGAATCAAAGTATAACACACCAATATTACCAGCTATAGATTAGTACAAGATTTAAGGGCCATTAGTAAAAAGTACTTAATATTCATCCAGTAGTAGCTAATCTGTACGCACTCTTGACAGTACATAAAAGGGAATACAAAGGGTTCACAGTGCTTGATCTTAAGGATGCCTTTTTCTGTAATACCTCTTGACTCAGATAATTAGAAAAAAAATTGTTTGCTTTTCAGTGGGGGAATCCAAACACTGGGTGAAAGGTGCAGCTGACATGAATTGTGAAAACAAAGAAACGAAATTTAAAAAAAAAAAAATTGGAAAGTATCCTGCCAGCAATCAAGAATGAAAATAATTGCCTCAATGTTACTGTAAATCTGTTACGTTTCTTAGAACAATCTAAATACAGGAGGTCAAGAAAAATGGCACAAATAGGCAAAGAAGCAGCAATTTATTTTAGTTTTGAGATCTCGCAGGAAAAAAGAAGCTTGGGAAGCAGCTGGGAAGAAGCCATTTCCAGACTCTGGAGCCAGGGACTACAAGCTGCCATAGGTGTGGCCAGATGGTGTCAGTTATGGATTGCCAGTTATGGGGTACTGGCGACCCTTGCTTGGTCCTCCACTGAAAATACTTGGTATGGACTCCTGAGAGTCAGAGGGCCTTTGAAGCTCTAAAAGAACCTTAACGACAACCCCTGCATTGCGTCTCTCACACGTAAACCAAACCATTTGAGTTATTTGTGCACCTGGCACTAGGAGTACTGGACAGTGTTTGAGGTCACAGAAGCAGCCTATCCAAACAATTGGACATTACAAGTGAAGAATCACCCAAATACCTGGGAGCAGTGGTAGCTGCAGAGAAAAACAAAAGCTGATATGTACCCCATGTGGTAATAAATGGTTTGGAACAAAAGAAATATTGAATATTGCCAGCAGGATGTTGAAATACCAGGTTGCTCAGCTGGAGCAGGACAATGTTGAACTTAAGGTAACGACTAATTTAAACCCCAGCCATGTTTCTCCAGGCTTCAGAAGAAGCCCAGAGACCTTTGTGCCATGACTGCCTGGTAAACATGGAACAAGTGTGTTCTGGCAGACTCAACACCAATCCCATCCAGGACCTGGAACTGGACCTGCACACCAGTGGGAACAGCACATTATGGGCAGTTGGGTATGCAGGGGGAACCTGGACTCAGGTAATATAAGCCTAGGCTTTACCTTTTAACACAAAAAGCAGCATGAATGACCTTACACTGAGTGCTAGAAATCACTGAAGGAAGAAAGCTACACACCAATGAAACCATGTGGAAGGAAAGGGGATTGTTACCAGCACAGAGGTCTCCTATGGAGTACAAAGAAGAAATTGGTCATCTGCTACAAAGTGTGCAAAAACTGGAAAAAGTGGCTGTGATGCCCTTGTAAAACCCATCAGTTTGAAGACTCCCCAGTTAATACAAGGAATCAATTAGCTGATGAAACAGCTAAAGAGGTTGCTGAAAAAAGTATCCTTGCACTAATACCTAATGAACAGTTGAATGTCCTAGAACAAAAACCAAATCAGGACAGGCAGTTAGCCCTCTCATCGGAAACTATGGAAAATCCCAGCAGGTAATTGGTAAACTCATGTGGGCAGATAGTTGTACCTCTAGATTAATGCGTAAGATAACAAAACTAAAAAACACATTAAGAAATAGAGAATATGGTAACAAGCTTACAAAGGAATATAGTAAGCATAAAAATAGCAGAAATTAATAGATCAGTTATTGAAAAATGAATAATTTGTTTTGCAAAATAATGTCAAGGCAGGAAGGAGGCCACCTCCAGGACTAGTAAAACTGAAGAATTCACCAGGTATTTATTAGCAAATTGATTTTACAGAACTGTCCAGGTAGAATGAGGGATGGTACATTTCTCCTGGATGTCCAGAAACTTTCCAGTGTCACACCAACAAGGCAAAGGAAGCCTCAAACTTTTGCTGAAATTGATATAATAGTACTAAAATTAACTCTTTTAAGTTTTAAAAGGTACATTGTTATCAACAAATCTTTGGGACTAGATTTGCATGTACATTCTTTAGAATCGAAAGATATAGCGTACATCAAAACCTGGAATTTTGGACCATTCCAGGAGAAGGGAAAGGGACCGTATCAAGGCCCCCGGTAACCAACATTGCACTCAAGGTGGAAGGAATTGAACCCCGAGTTCATCACAAGTGGGTAAAACCAGCAACACGTAAACAGCAGAAACAAGACTGACTAACACATGGAATTTTTAAGTATATACATAAATGCTATTGTGTTAAGTAAAGGATATCATTTTCTGGAGAAATATTATTTATTGGATCTAGATGAAAATGATAATTAATTGCATATTTATAGTAATAATAGAAACTATGTTCTTAATTTCTAGGAAAGGGAATGTAGTCTTGAAGTTAGTGCAAGATTTTGAAAGATTACAGAATGTAACTTCTATAAGGAGCTTGTTTGCCAACACGAACATCTCTAGAAAATCCAGTTCCATGGGGAACTTTAGTCAACAATTTGACAAAAATTTGGAACACGTGTGGGACCTTGAAAAACAGATTAGCTTTACACCTGTTACTGTTACATGACCATGAAGTATGTGGTTACTTGAATTTAAACAACAATACTTGTGTGCACATTCCAAAAGTGACTGCTAAACTGAATGATCAAATAGGATAGGATTAGAAAGTAACTAGTTAAATTAAATATTTAAAGAATTTGGATTTCCTCTGACTGGTTGATTAGCCTCACTTTTGCAAAGTATAACTGTAATCATAGTAATAATTTTGATTATGATACTTGCCTTAAAAATTTATATGATGTTAGTAGAAAACAAAAAAGGTGAGGCTTATGAAGGCTTGAAAAAAAGACAAACTTCACAAGCCTCAAAGTGGGGAATGTTACCAGATGATAAATTGTCTACACCTGGTGAACAAACACAATGCTTGTTCTCCAAAACTTCTGGCCTATGGAAATCGCACAATGCCCATTTTGTGAGAAGGAGAACTGGAAGTTCACCAGCCAGTGTCCTGCCAACTCAGCCAGGTCGACTGGTGTCAGAGACTGAAATAATTCATGCCTCAAACATTGATATAAAAGAGTTTTGCCCATTATAACAAAAACTGTATAAAGAAGCTGCAATCAAAGAAGCCTCCCTAAAGATACCTCACTGGAACTTTGGACTGTAAGTTATGCTGCCTAGGTAACGCTATTGTTCAATCACCCCAGGCTAGGGAAAAATAAACAAGGCTAAGGAAGAGGAATGCATCCACAAGAAAACCAAATGCAGCAGAGATTCTTCCCTGGCTGAATTTGGGGTGGGGGAGACCACAGCCTATAGAAGCCAGGTTTACTCCCTCTGGAAACTAGGCGGGGGAGGAGGTTTTGGGTGTAACCTCTGGTCAGAGGCAGTGAACGCCCATCCTCCCTTACACAAACTGGCCCAGCTGTGGAAGCCCCAACCCCACAGGCCACATCCACAGGACATCCACGTGAGATGCAGCTGAGGGAGTGTCATAATCCATCAAAGACTCCCCAAAGTGCCCTCCAGAGTCATTCCTGAAGGTTTGCACCACAGGACTGCACATGATGCAACAAACCTAGAGTTTGTTGTAAGAGACAATGGCAAATCCCTCCACCCCCAGGGAGATGCCTGGGTTTTCCTACCTAGCCTGAGCATATATTAACCCATCAGATTCTATGCTTTTTGGGGGCACCTTCACCACCAAGAAGACCAGCTAGAGAGGATCAACAGAACATTGTTGGGATCCACAGAGTGGATATTTTCCTTGTTCTGTCTCTGTCTCTCTCTTTCTCCCCCCCCCCACCTATTTTCTATTTCTTTCTCTTCTTTCCTCTCTCTTGTCTCTCTCTCTCTCACATATTTACCATCAAAGAAAACCCATACTATTGACATTGGCATATGGTCTCATTTGCACCTTAATTCAGACAGAGGCATTTCTAAGAACTTTAGTCACCGGATCATGAAAACTGAAACATTGGGGTCCACAACCACCAGGGACCACCAGAGAGACTCCCAGGACAGGAGAATGCATGCGTTAAGGGGAGGGGAAATATGTTAATGTTTTCTGGGAAGTCATGATCATATGTATGTTTAGTCTGGGACAGTCAATGAATATGTATGCAAAATACAGTATATAAACAGAAACTTTCCTGTCCTCAGGATGCACAGCTGTAGGAGGAGCTATCCCCCCATGCATCCAGCCGAATAAAGAATGTCTGCTTCTTAATGCTACATTGGTGTTAAGGAGTTTTTTATTTTACTGAATTTTTGGTAACACTTTTATTTCTTCATGTGATGATGAGGGATTTGAATGTGTATGGACATTTGGTTCTGCTCTGTCTACCCCCACTTCCATTTCACTTGTGCTAAAAGCCCTAATCTGGTCAGAGACTAGGGAGGGAGGACAAAGATGAATTAACACATGGCATCTACTGCCTCCCTCTCCTATGCCAGAAATGGGAGGGGCACCTGAAGGCAGACTGCCCTCCCTTTCCTCTTCCCTACTCTTCTTTCCACACAGGCAAGTCGCTACTGCCCTAAGCAGGCATCTACCTTGAAGGCATCTGCCTGGAAGGATCCATGGTACCTCTTACATTTTGTATTTGTATAGGATTTGCACGGCCAGGTTTTGGTAGTAGGTGAGCTACAGGGATAGCTTCTGTGAGCAGCTGCAAGAAGCTTCTCCCATGTCTGGCAAAGCCAAGACTAGGAGGCTCCAGGACAGATCTGCTGTTATGATCCGAATTAACACAGAAGACCAAAGGAAACTAAGCTTCTGTGAATAAAACAGATCGAACCCAGAAAGGTTCAAAATATACCAAAAAACCATGATTAAAACCAAACGAGGTTAGATATTGGTGCCAAAAAAAAAATTGATGTATTTTATTTAATAGTAAAAGAGGCAAGAAAAATAAAAAAAAGAAAGAAAACAAAAAAAAGGTGTGTGTTGGTAGAGGACAGGGAGAGAGTGGCAGGGGTTGGGTAGAAACATATCACACTTCCGAGGGTTCCAACGATGTCTCATTGCTCCTCTCCTTCTGGTCTTCTTAGTGGTGAGGGTCCCCCACTGCCCACTGCCAAAAAGTATAGAATCCTGTGGATTAATACACGTTTGGGCCAGGTGGGAATGCCCAGGTGCCTCCCTTGTAGGGGGCCAGTTTGACACTGTCCCTTCCAACACTGTGGATTTGTTGCATCATTTTGCAGTGCTGTGGTGCAGGGTCTGGGGACCCCTTTGGAGAGGGCCTTTGATGGGCAGGTCTCTGCTGTCCTTCACATGCATGTGGCTTTTCCCCGGGTGAAGGGGCCTCGCAGCTGAGCTGGTCTGCACAGCGGAGGATGGGTGTCAACTCACCAGAGGCTTTTTCACTGCATACCCGAAACCTCTCCTCCCGCCCTGGATCTGTGGAGTAGCTCAGGCTGGAGCAGGTTTGCTGGCAGGACTTGTGACCCTGTGGAGGACCCACACTGGAACAGCCTGTTCCTGAAGGACTGGCCCTGTGTAAGGGACCTGCACTGGAGCAGTTCATAAAGAACAGCAGCCCATGGGAAAGATCCACATTGGAGAAGTTCATGGAGAACAGTCTCCCAGGGGAGGAACCCCATGCTGGAGCAAGGGGAAGAATGTGACAGGGAAGGAGTGGCAGAGGTGAGTGATGAACTGACCACAGCCTTCATTTCCTGTCCCACTGTGCTGCTCAGGGGGAGGACAGGGAGAAACTGGGAGTGAATTTGAGCCCAAGAAGAAGGTGTGGGGGAAGGTGCTTTAAGATTCAGGGGTTTTTCTTACTATCCTGCTCTGATTTGATTGGTAAAAAATTCAGCTAATTTCCCTGGGTTGAGTCTGCTTTGCCCATGATAGTAACTGGTGAAGGATCTCTCCCTGCCCTTATCTTGACCATGAGCCTTTTTTTATATTTTACTTCCTGTAAGGGAGAATGATGGAGTGACTTGTTGGTCACCTGACATCCAGCCAGGGTCAACCCACCACACATCACATCTGTTGTGCTCTGTGATTGCTGCGTACATCTTGTTGTCAATGGGGGCCTTTCTTTCCCCTTTACTGAGTCTTGCTTTTATCTAAATTCATTAACATAAATAGTTTCTTAATTTGGCATATTATGTGCTATCCCAAGGAGCCAACAAATAGCCATGAAAAAGTTAGAAATTTGGTTTATTGCTTTTGTCAGACATGTCTTTGTGGTCAGTGTATTATTTACTAGCATGGCTGGGTGATGGCTGAGGTGCATATTTTATATCTCATTTGGAGATTTTTCTTTGGTTTTGTTATGCTGACCTTGAAAGTCAGTCTGTTGCTTTCTCTCTTATTCAAAAGTTGTCTTGGTTCAAAAGACAGGTGTTTGCCAAGGAAGGCGGGAACCTCCCTTGGAATGGAAAAAATATGACCCAAATCGTGACCAACATATGACCCTCAAAATCATTAGAACTTTGAAATTACGGGATTTTTAGGTAAAGATATGGGAAAAGGAG
>VZTF01000689.1:0-12654 GCA_013397755.1 Cnemophilus loriae
ATGTGTCTTTACAAACAGACCGTATGAATCTGCTTGTAGACACCAGTGGGAACTTAAGGAGAGTGAAGCAACAGAAGTAACTCTTAGTTCTAGAAGCTGTTAGTAATCAACACAGACTTGCTCAGCCAAAGCCGTGTTAAAGTCGGGAACCCTGAGCACGAGAACAAAGACTTAATAGAATTAGGAAGAGTTTATTTTTCTTTCTGTTATACAACAGAAGGCGGAGTGCATATTAGAGTGGGGCACAGAATAGGCGATTCGGGAAGTCTGTACCCTCTGATTACCTCAGCCAATGGGGAAAAAGAAGGGGGTGATGCGCCCGGGAACTTGGGATCAAAAGGGGGCTGTGTCCCCCAGCCACTTGAGAGACCCCATGGGAAATGCCCCATAGCCTCTCCTTTTATTCGAATGAAGTTACAGGACTCCTCTGTCTCTTTTTTGAACATAAACTTCTGGCATCGCGGATTAATTTTGCTAGCAGCAGCCATCTGCCGCGGGGTCTCCGTGCACCCCCGCAGCCCTCCAGGAGGTGTAAAGGGGTTCCCGGCGTCTCCCTCCGCGCGGTACGTACCGCTGCACGGCCCCGGGGCCGCCTGCAGGGCTTCCCCGCCGCGCCACGGCGCGGGCAGGACTGAGGCCCCTCTCGACAGCAGCCGAGGGGGTGCGAGCCGGCGGCTGAGGTCGTGGTAGCACGAAGAGAGGAGCCCCCGGGCAAAGCGGCGAGTGGCGCGGCACCCCGCCCTTGTGCCTCTTGTCGCTCGGGCCGCCCCTGGCAAGCGGCCCGGCGGGTGCTGCGCGACCCCGCGGAGGGGCGGGGCCGGCCAGGCGCGCGGCCGCTGCCACTGCCGGTGCCGTGGGAGTGAGCGGGGAGCCGAAGCCGGCGTTCCCAGGGCGATGAAAGGGGCGCCGCCTTTGCCCCGCTGCCCTCCCTGCCGCCCGTGCACGATTCCGGCGAACCCGGGATCCCCGCAGCAGAGCGGGCGGCACGGAGTGGGGAGCGTGCTCGGTGCCGTGCCGGCCCCTCCTGCCCAGGGCCGCGCTCCCCCGAGGCGTCTTCCCGCCCATCCTGGGAAAAAGACGTAAGGGACACTGAATCTGGAGGTTAGCCGTCGGCGGGAGCAACTTCCCTCCATTGGCCACCTCTTTTTTCCCTGCGATTCAGCTACCTTGTGGTAGGTAGGTGCAGAGGTGCTAAAGAGGGGCGGCTTGGCACAGATGCTGGCAGAGGTGGTGCGAGAGCTCAAGGCAAAGAGTTTTCAGTGGCATGTGCGAGGGTGGGAGGGTATAGCATTAGTAGCTGAAGGCAAAAAAGGTCAGAGCATGTAATCGGCCGCAGTAATGCTAAGTTGCTAATTTTTGCAAACTGCTTGCCGAGCTGTTCCTTTCTTAGGTAACGGCGGTTTATATCAACCAGAACTGCGTGTGGTCAGTATTTGCAACTGATGCTACGTGGCCCGTTGGTGAAGTAAGTGTAGCAGTTTATATGGCATTCCGCAAAAATGTGACAGGTCTTCCGTGTTCCTCAATTCTTAACAAAAACGAAGTCAAAACCCCCTGAAAATGGGATTTGCAAAACACGAGATTTTTTTCCTACTAGTACTAGAGACGAGCGTAGACACCTTGTCTTTAAGAAAGTAAAGGTTACCTATTTTTCTCCAAGAGCATCAGGTGCTTTTGATCAGCGTTTGTGTGCATGCATTAGCCTTGGTTTTGTGCTTCCTTGGAGAACTTTTACAATACTCAGATGATCTGTGTAGGCTGTAGACTGTAGTGGTGGACTTCAAGGCTTCCAGCAGAAGGGAGGTGCTGTCCATGTTTTGGATTTTCCTTTGTCTGAACCTGGCCCAAGGCTTCAATCCTCAAGCAGTTTGCAGAGCTCCAAATTAAGACATGAACATGTGCTTCTTTTTTCATCACCTCCGTTACCACCGAGGGTTTAGTCAAGCTACCCTGTGCATTGGGTATAATGGACTAGTCAAGCATGTGCTAAAAATATGTGCAGTATCTCCTCGATTACCTGCCCAGAAGGACTTGATTGGAGAACCTGGAATTCTGAAGACAAATATTTGGTGTAGGAGAAATAGAATTTAGAAGTTGATTGCAGAGCCCTGCATGCACAAATAGTTAAGGAGGATCCATCTTTTTATGTCCTCTCAATGCTTGTTTTCATTTGATATACTGAACATTCTGCAGGTAGTTTTGTTACGGTCGTGGAGGTTTTTGGGGGGGAGGCGGGAGAGGGGGCAGAGGGAGGCAGTTACGGGGGAGGATGTGGGTGATATTCTCTTCTTGTGTACTTTCTTCTTGTGCTCTCATTCCCCCCTCTGTGCTTCGGATGCCTTAGTTAGTCTGCCGCTGTGACTCGTTTGGTATCATCTAATAGTGCAAATTCTGCATAGTTTCAGGTGCTTACAAATGCCAGTTGCCAAGGGGCATAACCATGCAAGGGTCGAAGAATTATAGGGCTGGGCAACTTGAGGTGCTGAAACTGAAAGTGGCTGAGGTCATGCCATATTCAAGTGAGACAGCAAATCAGCTGATATAGGACTTCCAGCTGGGCACCTCTGAGAATAGCAGCTTGTCAGCAGTGACACAGCGATCTTTCTAGCTTTCTAGTAGTACAGAAAGAGAAAGGGACACCTTCAATGGTTAAGCCGTTTGGCATGAAAAAACAGCAAAGAATGTACCACAAACTACTTGAGCCGGATAAATTGCACTTTTCTAGTGAGGATTTTGCAGTTGTTCTTTCTTGTCTGTGCCTTTACTTTTCATGGAAAATAGTGGGGGGTTTAACTGTTATTTTTCTTTTTTTTGTTTTGTCTGCCTCCCTCTTTCCATCTGCAATTAACAATTTTGCCTTTCTTTTCTGGCTTCTCTTTCTTTACTTGTAGAAAGTTGTAGGAGGTCATTCAACTTTGTCATAAGCTTTCTCATACTGTGGGGATGAGAGAAGTATGAGGTACATGTAAAGGGATAGAACAAACCCACGAAAAGACAGATTTGGACAGTCTGCTGTGAGAACATTAGGGCACAAGTCATCTTTGACCTATGTTATGCTGTATTGATTTAACTTTTAGTCCGCTAATTACTATTATAACTGTTTGGCCTTTAGTACATAGTCTTTGAAATCGAGTCAAATATTTTGGTGTTGTTTTTTATTATTATTATTTTATTTCTAGCAAAGGTTTTTTATCTAGCTGGAGGCTAAAAAAGGCTTTTTTCTTTTTTTTTTTTGGAAAGGAATATTCCAGGGCAAGATCGTCCACGGTAGAGTCATGCTGTCCTAATCAAACGTGTCATTAATTTAATTCTAGTACAGTTTGTGCTGGTAATAAGGCTGGAAATAAAAAATATTTTCANTACATTTTGTGCTGGTAAAAAGGCGGGAAAAAAAAAATATTTTCAGATTTTTTTTTTTTTTTTTACTTTTAAATGTAACCATTATTATAAATGCTTATTGCATTGGTCTCTGTTGTGGCTCATGAGGGAGTACAAAGATTGCATCAGGCAGAGGCATTACGGTAAATGCCAGTGTCTCTTATATTTGATTCCCGTGTTGTCTGTGTTTGGATCGTTAGCTTAACAAGGATAAAAACATATCTATTACTTGTGGTAACACAAGCCAGTGACACCTTTGAGTGGGTTCACTGTTGTTCAAGGATGATAATGAAAAAGCAAAACGAGGTGCATCATCAGGGTGTAATGCAATTGTGAAAAAACAATCTTTTAAGTCAATAATTAGCAATTCTCAGTTTTCAGGGAACATTGCTGGATTAGGAATTATGGGTTGTTGTGCGCCCACTGGGGCTATTAGTGCATTGATAGCTTCCAGATCTTGTAAGAGTCTCCATTTGCCAGTCTTTTTTGGAATCACAAATATTGGGATGTTCCATGGGCTAGTAGAAGGAACTACATTTCCCAGATTCAATTGGTCTTTGACCAGTTTTTTGTGCTTGTTGCAGCTGTTCCCCTCTAAGGGGCCACTGACCAATCCACACAGGAGTATTCATGTTCCATGTGAATTTAAGCCTCAGCTGCACGTCAGTGACCCCTTTTAAAAATTTGTGCTGAACCGTTACCAGTTTTCACTACTTTTGGTACTCCTAAGATGGCACTAGCTCGCAATATATGTTTAGTGACATCTCTTGCCTTTTCCCCTTTATGAGCGGGGGCAACAAAAAATTTGGAATATGTGTCAACTGATACATGCACATATTTTAAGGTACCGAAAGATGAAATGTGCATAAGATCCATCTGCCAAATTTCATTGACATCCAATCCTCTTGGATTTGTACCTATTGTAGTAGGTAAAGGTGTTAAGCATGCAGAATCAGGGTGAGAAAGAACAATTTGTCTAGCTTGAGAAAAGGTAAGATTAAATTGCTTACTCAAAGCTTTTGCATTCTGATGATAGAATTTGCGTGGCAACTTTGCTTGTGTAATCTGATTTGGAATTGTTGCCATCGTAGTTAAGGCATCCGCGACTGCATTGCCTTCCACCAGAGGTCCAGGCAAAGATGAATGAGACCTAAGGTGCATAACATAAAAACAATGAGATCTGCATGGAATATAATCATACGGAGTAGATAACAATAAAAACAAATTTTTGTTGTGTACCTCTTTTAGAAAGGAACGTTCAATTTGGTTAAAAATACCAACTACATAATACAAGGAATCTGACACTAAGTTGAAGGGCTCATTTTTTAACAATTGAAAGGCCTCTACAGCGGCTGCTAATTTGACCAGCTGTGTTGATCCTGGTTGAAAAATCACAGAGTTTTCCCAATCCCCTACCGACTTTTTACAGGCAACAACTGCTTTCTGGGTTTTCCCAGAGCCACTGATGAAAATTGTCTTTGCTCCAGGCAGGGGCTGTGACGATGTTAGAAAACGCAGCTGTAAAGAAAGATCTTTTAAACACCGCAAGAGTTTATTTTCAGGCAAAGAATTAACAATGTTTCTGAAGAAGTCTGTCAGGGCAACCTGTAAAGATAATGATTCCCAAAACATATCCTGAAAAGAGTTTGCAGACAAAGGAATGTGAATGTGAGAAGGATCTTCCCCACTTAGGATTTGGCATCTTTTTTGTCCTGTGACAACAAGTCTAACGATCATGTCAATCGATGTCGTAGTTACTGTTTTTGAAAATGTGAGGTAAAAATATCCACTCGGTCATCCACAATTGTTGCTCATCATCACACCACTGTGCTGTTAATGCATACGGTTGGAATGCAGCCAGGATAAGAAAAGGCCTCAATGGCAACTCTCCTTGTCATCTGGATACAAAAGCTATCCGAATTTTATTTGTTACAAGTTGCAGTGCTTCACGGGCTTTTGCAACCAGCTCATGAGGAGATGTTGAATCTGTGTCTCCCTAAAGTAAATAAAACAAATGTGACAATTCCTCAGTGGACATACCAAGGTTAGGTCTGAGCCAATTAATAGTTTCTAATAATTTTTGCAAATCATTTAATGTTTTAATAGACATCCACAGCACAATGGCTTAGGAAAAACTTTCTGTTCAAATAATAGAAACTCTAGGTATTTCCAGGGTGGGAGAGTTTGAACCTTGTCTGCTGCAACACAAAGACCAAATGTATCCAGAGAAAAATGCAAAAAGGCAAAACAGTTTTGCAATACAACAGAGTCATTTGCTGTTAGCAGTATATCATCCATATAATGATACAACAAAATGTTTGAAAACTGTTGTGGCACCGGTTGTAAAGCACTTGCTACCACAAATTGGCATATTGTAGGACTGTTTTGCATTCCATGTGGTAACACAAGCCGGTGACGCCTTTGCATGGGTTCACTGTTGTTCAAGGATGATAATGAAAAAGCAAAACGAGGTGCATCATCAGGGTGTAATGCAATTGTGAAAAAACAATCTTTTAAGTCAATAATTAGCAATTCTCAGTTTTCAGGGAACATTGCTGGATTAGGAATTATGGATTGCTGTGTACCCATCGGGGTCATTACTGCAGTGATTGCCCTCAGATCTTGTAAGAATCTCATTTGCCAGTCTTTTTTGGAATCACAAATATTGGGGTGTTCCATAGGCTAGTAGAAGGAACTACGTTTCCCAGATCCAATTGTTCTTTGACCAATTTTTGTGTTTGCTGCAGCCTGTCTTTTTTGAGGGGTCACCGAGGGACCCACACAGGAGTATTTGTGTCCCATGTGAGCTTAAGTCTCTGCTGCATGTCAGTTGCTCCTCTTAAAAATTTGTTGTTAAAATCAGTCTCTACTGTGACAACAGATCTCTTCCCCACAGTGTACATGGAGTAGAAAGTACATACGGTTTGAGCTGTGCTTATTTCCCTTCTGGCCCACGTACCGTGACTTCCTTTGCTGACTGTTGTGGCATTTGCTGACCTCTGATGCTTGCAACGATTGCTGTTGAAGCTGTCAAGGGCCATGTGGGTGGCCATTCATGTTTTCTGATGATGGTTATGTCTGCACCAGTATCTATTAATCCTGTAAAAGACTTGGCTTCTATAACACAGGTTAGAAAAGGTTGTTGTACTGAAATAAGTTTAGACCAATAAATATTAGGAGTATCCGTACTCTCAAAACCTCCAAGTGACCCTATCAGCGCTGACAGATAGTATTGATTGCATGTCCTGTACTGTAGGGAGTGGTATCAGTTGAGTAATACATGATCCTGCTGGAATAGTACAAGGTGGGTTAGGAGTCCAAGCCATGGTTTTTATTTCATCGCTAGAATCAGAGTTGATGACTCCCGGTAAAACAGTAAGTCCACTTCTAGATGATGATGATCTCCCAAGTAGCAATGCACGGCATTTAAAAGGAAGGGGTCCATTTAAACCTGTAGGTATAAGATGAACCAATGTGTCATTTGTTGTGGTTGTGGTGGAAATTGCCAAGTCCACCCCAGCACTGCCTGGGGTTCCCCTGACGTAAACTGAGCTGTGTGGGTTTGCTGTGGCTGGATCCTGTTTTGTTATGGGGCACAGGATCTCGAGCCCCTCTTCAAGTTTCCCTGCTGTGACAGAAGTTTGCTGTCTTTGCCGTACTTAGAACAGCATTCATTACTCCAATGGTAAACTTTCCGGCATCTGGGACATGGCTTAGTAGGTTTTTTATTCCCTTGCTTATTTTTTGAGCATTGCTTTCTCACATGACCACATGACCATTTTCCACAATCAAAGCATTTAATTGCTGCCTGAGCCACTTGTAGCTGTTGCGTTGAGGCAGCTGCTAGTAAATCTGCTTTGTATTGTTCTGTACCGATATGTGCACAAATTCTGATAAAGTAATTTAAGGAAATAGCAGGTTTGTTTTTAATTTGATCAAGTGCCTTGCAACAGTCAGTATTAGCATTTTCACAGGTTAAAGATTTCAATAAAACTTCTGCTGCAGCTGGTAAGTCAATTTGCCTTTTCACAGCTGTTTGCAAGCGATCGATAAAAGTAATATAGGGCTCTTGGGGTCCTTGCCTTACGGTAGAGAAGCCAGGTTCAGCATTATAGATGTCAGGCACTCTTTTCAGAGCTCTTATAGCCAGCTCCCTTGCTTGGTTATACATCTCTGGGGGCATTCTTAACTGATCTTTTACGGTTGTCTGGGCTACAGCCCCTGCTAAATGACCTTTTGTTATCCTAGGATTATCAGTGTTCATGTCAGTCCATTCTTGATTTTCACATTGTTCTTCGTATTCTCTCCACCATATCAAATATTGTCCTGCCGTCATAATCAATTTAAATAAGGCTTTCCAGTCAACAGGTAACATAACATAGCTTTCTGCTATAGCTTCTATAAGTATAGGAAGACTGCAAACCATTTTCTTTCACAGACTTTCTTCATTCCTTAGCCACTGCATAAGAAATTTGCTCATGACGAGGCTGATTGCCTTGATAGACCATGGGCATAGCATGGAGCAATTCAACATCCCCTTGAAGTAAAGCTCTTTTTCTACAGGTGTCAAAAAAGCGTTTTGGCTCAGGGGAAAACGAAAGTTTTCAGTCACGGACGGCTGCTTTAGCACCTTTGCATCAATAGATGGTGCTGCAGCCATAGCTTTCAGCGGCTCCAACTGTATATTACAACATAAATTGGAATTCTGTTTTACATTAATTGCTGTTGGATTTACAAGATCGCCTTCTTGTTCTTCCGCCTTAATTCCCTCCTCCACCTGCAAAACAACCGAATCAGGACGTGAAAGCGGTGCTGTGAATGCAGGGGAAGCGACTGCTGATGAATTTATAGCTGGGTGTAATATTTCTTCCAAATCGCGAAAAGCTTTTAAAGCTGAATACACAATTTGCCATGTAATAAACTCATCAGGGTTAATTTCATGTCTATCTGCTTGACGGGCTGTTAAAACATCCCCCACTTGCTTCCAGTGATCGAGGTCATAGAAGCTGTCAGGGGGATACCAAGGACAGTAAGTTTTCACCCATATAAGAAGCTGTATGAGTTTTCTTTCCTGAATTTTAAAACCCTCTTCCTTTGACATACACAATAAACAGTCTTTATGGAAAGCTTCCAGTTTAGTTATATTGGTGCCCATCTCATGGGGAGATTCCTGACTGCTCGAAGGAGCATAAGGAATATTCCAGGGCAAGATCGTCCACAGTAGAGTCGTGCTGTCCTAATCAAACGTGTCATTAATTTAATTCTAGTACAGTTTGTGCTGGTAATAAGGCTGGAAATAAAAAATATTTTCAGATTTTTTTTTTTTTACTTTTAAATGTAACCGTTATTATAGATAGTTAAGAGTTGGGGTTTTTTCCCCACCTCAAAATACCTCTCTCCGAAATGTTACTCAGGGTTTAAACATAAAAGCCCCCTCTGCAAAATACTTTGCCGATACCCAGCAGTAGCTGCTGCTTAGCATCCAGTGATGATAATGTGGGTTAAATGACATTCCTTCTGCAGCGATGGAAACTCGGAGACTGTCTGTGCAGACATACGCAGCAAAGGTTGGGATGGCTTAGCTCAAGTCCTAAAGTTAATGTGCATTCTAAAACCTCCCGAGAAGGTGACTTCAACCTCCCTCATTGCTGTACGCTGGAGTCCAAAGAGAATTTCAACGTACTTTTTGTCATTTACATCTGCCATTTACAGCTGTCATTGCTTAGCTCCCGGATGCGAGACTCCCTCACAACTGATGAAAGTTGTCTAGTTAGGAGTGGGTCAAAGGCATAGTCCTGCTCTAGCAGGAGAGCGACTTAGATGAGAAGATTTTTGCAGTCTTAGTCGTCTCAACTGCTTGTGATTTCTATATTAAACTGGTGGGAAGTTTTCTGCAGGTGGTCCAGAAGCCAGCAATATGGACAGCTTGGAACTGAACACTTGCTGCAGTGCTACCATGGTAATAATGGGAAGGACTTATGTCCTTCAAAAGTTAAGAGGCAAACAAAGCAGTGGAAAGGGAGAGAAAATTAACCATTATTCCATTCTTCGAATGTATCGTTCTTTAAATCATCATTTTCATGCAGTTTCACAGCCTGAGTCGGTATCCCTGGAAAGGAATCTGAGACAGGGTAAGCTTTTTTAATGGACTAGATGTGATAAACACAGGCCAAGTCACGTTTTTTACATAAAATAGAAGTAATGCTTGAGCTACCCTTTGCCTGAGGTACTTAGCTCATGCTTGCTCAGAGTTTACAGTCATGATTGTCATTTAAACGTTTCAAGGAAAGCTCTGAATAGCAACGTTTATAAAAAAAATAGTAATTTATCTCCTGTATTTGTGTGAAGCGGCTCAGCCTGTTGCCATCAACGGAGCTGCTTAACCTTTTATCTTGTACCCCTCTTGCATATTGTGCTTGAAGGTTATTAATCTACTTCAGAATTGGCATGTGAACTAGAATACTTTTTCTTTTTGAAAGCTCGTGTAATTTGGCCTACTTACAGCACATAATTCATTAATTTTAAGTCCCCAACTAGCATATTTTGTGCACATTCTAACCTTTGAAACTAGTAACAAAAGCACTCCAAAATACTTCACTTTTTTAAGCACACAGAATGCTTGCCTCCTTTGCAATTGGCAACTGTAAAATGAACGACAATGTCTGCAGTATTTTAATGTACGCCCTATTTAGGCAAGTAATGAAAAACAAATGAAAAGTAGTCCCTTCAATTTGAAAATAGTTTTAAATTGTTTTTCGAATATACAAAACACACTGCGTTGCATGCAGATCGAATCGTCATGAAAGCAAACTCGATTTTCATATTCGGCTAGCACAGAAAACTGTGCCCACAGTTTTCCAGAATTGCTCTTGACACAGTTTTCGACTTACATGACTTTTAAGACATTATAAAGTACTTCTAAGATACTATAGTAGGCAGAAAAGCAGGAGAGGTGATGCCTTATTTCTGACTTCCTTTGGTTTTCTTTTTCCGTTCTTCCTCTTGTTCTTTTTCATGTCACCTTTCAAGCTACTGTGTGATTTCGATTCCTATTTGCAGTTTACTAAACTAGGGTTTTTTCTCTGTAATTCTTGTAAATGAAAAACCAAAACTCCTGTAAATATGCATCTTTTTATGATTTGCTAGCTACATATAAAATCTTCCTGCTGTTATGAAGTGCTTTTATTTGATTTGCATTTTTATCACTATTCAGGTTAAAAGGGAACAGTTCCTATAGTCACTGCTTTTGCACTGGATTCAGTTCAGCAACGTGGGCTAACGGTGCGAAAAAGTTCTGCTGAAAGAAAGGATCTGCATATTAGTTGACCAAGACACGTGGTCCAAGGGTCTTGTAAAGGTTCAAGCTTTCTCTACCCTTCTGGCAGTCTGTCTTCACAGTAAGACTTGATGAGATATTTGGCTAGCATTTACCTGACAGAAGCTAGCAGCAAAATGTACAATTATCCCCTTTGTTGTTTGTTGTTGTCTAAACAAATTTATTCCTGCTGTGTTACATAAAATATCTCGGTAGAGCCAAAGACTATAAAAATGCAACTTTGTTCTGGATTCATAAAACTAAATCTATCTGTGGACAGACTTGCCCTGCGTGATGCTGTGAACTCATAGCTGTATAGAATCACTGGTTTCAGTGAGCTGTCTGGAGAACTGTGTTTTCAGTGGGCTTGACTTTTGTGTCTGTAAGGTGGGGAGTTATGTGCGCGTCCTTGAGCCCCGAGAGTATTGTGGACCCAGAGAGCCATCGTGTAGCTCTTTGACCAGCAGTGGCACACTGAGGCATGATGGATTACTCACAGAGGCTCTGTGGTAGAAAGGTTTTCTGCCCCTGTGAGGAACGAGACTTCCATTTCCCTGCGCACAACCGTTCTGTATGTTGCAACGGTACTTTGAATTAATCAAGTGCTGTTTGCACTTGCACATCCAAGTGAGTGAGCTTGGATTATCAAGCTTCTCGTGTTTGTTCTGTTCGCTGTTTCAGTAAGTAGCAAACCTTCCAATGGCTCCCGTGAGAATAAGATGAAGCTGCTGCTGTATTTCACGTTTGCACAATAAAATGGTGGTTCTCGCAGATATTGGCAATGGTCATTTCAGGTGCTGAAACACCAGCTCTGCTCAGGACAATTCTGAAATTGACTTTAGCTCTTTTCCGTGTTTCTTAGCGGGTGAACTGAGGCACTTCTAGTTTTCAAGGCAAGGCATTTCACAGTATCCTCAGAAAAGGCTGCACAATGAAAAGGTGGAAAAACTGGGGTGAAGGGGGGCAAATCCTAGTCCCGGTTTACAGAATAAGTTCAGCCAGATGATCAACAGTCATTAGTTTCATTAGGTACTAGTGTAGTCTTTCACTCTCGCAGACCCCAAAAAGCTTAAAACATCCAGCAGCTGCTTCCTTGCAACAAGTCCCATAGCCAAAAGCCAGGCCTGGCCTTCACCTTCCCCTTGCAGCCTACAGACTCTGCCAGATGTACAGGTGATTCTCACTATCCTTCTCAGCTACACGGAAAAGCACATCCTCTCAGTGTCACAGAGTCCTTAGCGAAACCAAACGGCGATTCCGCGTCCAACAGCTCAATGTGCCAGGACAGAAATCTTTCGCTGACCTGCCTCCTTGCCTTTTCCTTGCAGCCTTTCATTTTCAGAGCATACACTCGAGCTATGCACTTTGTTCCTCAGCCGAGCGTAGTGTCATATTGCCGTAGTCCCATCCGTCCATCTCCTTGCACAGACAGGGTGCTTCTGTTGAAATATGCCAATGCTACGTGCTTTCCTGCTCAGCTGTTTGCACCGTCACATTCTGTGTCCCGCTTGCAGTCTGAATCTAACCCGAGAAGTTTCTGCCTCCATCTCGCACACGGAGATGTGCCAGGAGGAAAAGGTTGCTTGGACCTTGCCGCTTATGCTCAAAAACATCCTTTCACTCTGCAGTCAAGAGACAGCTTTCTTTGCTTTACATCCTGCAAGCTTCACACACGCGTACTCACCCACACCCACACCCTGGAGCTATGCACTTTCTTTCTTTCTTTCTCAGTGGCACTCACCCATCCCCCACCTTGACTTCTCTACCGCTTTTCTCTTGGCCTTGCCGTGCACGGACTTTTCATCTTAAGACACCCATCATGTTGCCTTACCCCTTCCTGACGTTGCCTTTCCTTTGCTACTCAGCCTTGCCTTAGTTTGACCATTCCTTTCCCTTGCCTTCCCGACCCATCCATGTCCTTCCCTTGCCCTTCCCACCGATCTGATAGCATAGGGTTAAAA
>VZTF01000690.1:42290-53885 GCA_013397755.1 Cnemophilus loriae
GCAGCTCCTGATCCCGACAATCCCAGATCCCAACAATCCCTGATCCCAGCAGATTCTGATCCAGACAATCCCAGATCCCGGCAGCTCCTGATCCCAACAATCCCTGATCCCAGCAGCCTGTGATCCCAATAATCCCTGATCCTGGCAGCCCCTGATCCCAACAATCTCTGATCCTGGCAGCTCCTGATCCCGACAATTCCAGATCCCGACAATCCCAGATCCCGGCAGCTCCTGATCCCGACAATCCCTGATCCCAGCAATCCCTGATCCTGGCAGCTCCTGCTCCTGACAATCCCGGATCCCGGCAGCTCCCGATCCCAGCAATCCCCCGATCCCAGCAATCTCTGATCCCAGCAGCCTCCACACCCCGCAGAACCGGGGGGCTCGGCCCACGCTGGGATTTTGGGGGTGTTTGGGCAGCTCTGGGTCGCTGTCCCCGTGTCCCAGGAATGACCCAGCCCTGCCTTGCTCTGTGCCGGGTGTGTGGTGGCCACTGGAGCTGCTCGAGGGCTGGAGAGTCTCGGCACGTCCGTGCTGGGAGAACGAGATGGAGAAGTTGTATGGGATCATTTCCCTGCCACGAGTGGTTGGTGCCCAGGGGTGTCCATCTGGGATCTTCTGGAGACCCCCTGGGCACTTTGGGTGGTTCTGCACTTCCCTGGAGAGTCGGGATCTGCTGTTCCCACCACCCCAAGATGTTCCCACCACCCCCCTCTAAGCCGGGCTTAGCTGTGGAGACCCCAGCTGTGGGTGAGATGAGGTGAGACCTGAGCCGAGCTGCCCGTGGATGCCGCAGACAGTGGGATCAGCCGCGCTGCTGGTCCTTTCCAGGTGGGATCAGCTCCCTTTCCCGGCGATCCCGTGGGAAGCGGCATCGCCCCGTGCCAGGCACGGCAATAATTGGGATTCTGGGCTTGGGATCTGGCACAGGAGGCTCTGCCATGGCTTTGATCTTGGCGTGGTGGAAGCAGCAGATGCCAATTGCCCAGGGAGTCTCCGGGAGACGCCGGTCCCTGCGGAGCTTCCCGGGAGTCCCAGGCTGCTGGAGATGACCTGGATAAATCAGGACTCGGAGCCGCTCCCGGTAGCCAGCCAGGCCTTGCTCTGCCCCGGGGCAATCCCTGTTTTCTCCAGCCTCTTTCCTGCTGTGACTCCAGCTTGGCTCAGGTTTTCCAAGCTTGGCTTCTCCCTGAGCTTTTTTTTTTTTTTTTGGGATCAAGAGCCTGGAGCTGCTGTTGCTGGTGTTCCCATCGGGATGGGGGGGGTTGGCAGCGGCTCCGAGGAGCCGGCGCTGCTCAGCTGCTTCCTGCCCCAGCATGGAGCCAGCGGCTCCTTCCTTCCTCCTTCCCTGGGCTGGGAGGGCCTTTCCCAGGAATGCCGTGTCCAGCTGCCCTGCAGATCCCGCTTTGATCCCGGTTTGATCCCCGCCCCAGCTGCCCGCGGCGGGCGGACGCCGCCTGTTTCCCTCATCATCCCCAGCACGGCTCCAAGGGGAGCTGCGGGGGCTGGAACTCCCGATCCCGACCCACAGGATGCCTAAAATTCCCAATTTCCCTTTTGCAGAGGGAGTGCATTTCCATCCACATCGGGCAGGCCGGGGTGCAGATGGGCAACGCCTGCTGGGAGCTCTACTGCCTGGAGCACGGCATCCAGGCCGACGGGACCATTCCCGGCTCCAAGCAGGTGAAATCCATGGATCCCAACTCCGAGCAGGTGGATTCCTCGTTCGAGACCTTCTTCTGTGAGACGGCGTCCGGCAAACACGTGCCGCGGGCGGCGTTCATCGACCTGGAGCCCACCGTCATCGGTAAAACCGGGCTTCTGGGTGTGGTGACATCTTTAGCCGTGATTCCCAACCCGTATTCCGTGGGGTCCTGCTGCTCCCGCTCCTCTGCTCTGGGCAAACGTCCCCAGCTGTTGGAAGCAGACGGAATTCGCGCTTCCGAAGGGACCAGGAGTGACAAACCTGTGGTTGTGGCCGAGTTGTCTTTGTCGCTCCCTCCTTTGGGGACGTTCAGCGGGTGGAAGGTGACCTGGATTTGCCAGCCGCGGTGGTCCTGGCCTGAATGCCACCATGCCATGGCCAGATGTGGCACGCCTGGTTCCGATGCCGCCCTCCGGGAGGGGTGCCACGCATTCCGTGGCTCTGTGGGAGCCGGCTGTCCCCTTTGGCCAACTTGATCGTGGAGATCTCTTCCAGCCTGGTTGATTCCAAAAGGTTTCCACTTCCCCTTCCAGCTCCCTCGGAGATCTCGGGGTGTTCGACAAAATTGTGGCACCTCAATTTGGGGTGTTTTCCTAGAAAAGAGTCATTTTTCTTTTGGAAATGCCTCCCAGCCCAACCACCTGCTCCTGCCTCCCAGGCTTCTCCTCCTGTCTTTCCATCTGGGATGTGACTCATTAGTCCTAATGAAAGGATTGCAGACCTTTGTTTGAGTTCTGCTTAATTTTCAGACACCTCATTAAGGTCTTAAGTGGAGAACTTAATGAGTGAGCCAGGAGATTATGGAATGTGTCCAATGTGGGATGGAGTGGATTTGAAAACCCTCGGGTGGAAGTGTCAGCGCTGCAGGGTTTGTCTGTGTCCCTTCCGTGCTGGAGAGCAGAGGATGGAGGTGGAGCTTCCAGACTGCTCCAGGTGCTTTGGAACGAGCTGCTCCACAAAAACGCCGGAATTGCGGTGTCGTAACTCGTTAAAGCAGATTAATTCGGGATTTCAGGGCAGGTGCGGGGTGAAGATGGAGTTCTGGTAGGGCCTTACCTGGGCGAGTTTATTCTTCTCCCTTCCATCATTCCCACCACGCTTCCCCAACCATGCCGTGACCTCCTGGTGGACATTCCGTGGATTTTGCTTTGTCACACTTCATTCAGACCCTGTTCCCACCTCTTCCATCATTCCCACCGCCCTTCCCCAGCTATGCCATGACCTCCTGGTGGACATTCCGTGGATTTTGCTTTGTCACACTTCATTCAGACCCTGTTCCCACCTCTTCCATCATTCCCACCGCCCTTCCCCAGCTATGCCATGACCTCCTGGTGGACATTCCGTGGATTTTGCTTTGTCACACTTCATTCAGACCCTGTTCCCACCTCTTCCATCATTCCCACCGCCCTTCCCCAGCTATGCCATGACCTCCTGGTGGACATTCCGTGGATTTTGCTTTGTCACACTTCATTCAGACCCTGTTCCCACCCCTTCCATCATTCCTGCCACCCCTCCCTGACCATGCCATGACCTCCTGGTGGACATTCCATGGATCTTGCTCCATCACACTTCACTCAGACTCTATTCCCACCGCCCTTCCATCAATCCCACCGCCCTTCCATCATTCCCACCCCCCTTCCCCAGCCATGCCATGACCTCCTGGTGGACATTCCGTGGATTTTGCTCCATCACGCTTCACCCAGACCCTATTCCCACCCCTTCCATCATTCCGACCACCCTTCCCCAACCACGCCGTGACCTCCTGGTGGACATTCCGTGGATTTTGCTCCATCACACTTCATTCAGACCCTTTCTGTGTCCTGCTCTCCCTGATTTCTCCCCCTGGTGCAGATGAGATCCGGACCGGGACCTACCACGGGCTCTTCCACCCGGAGCAGCTCATCAGCGGCAAGGAGGACGCCGCCAACAACTACGCCCGTGGCCACTACACCATCGGCAAGGAGATCATCGACACCGTGCTCAGCAGGATCCGGAAAATGGTGAGGGAAAGCACCGCGTTTTGGGTTAAAACACCGCGATCTTGGACGATACGATTCAACTTTGGGGTTTGGGGTGAAAGTCGTAAAATAAAAAAGTCTTAAGTGAAAAGAAATGTCTTTAGGTGAGGTCCAGGGGTTGTTGCTGCTGTTGGGGTTTGGTTTGGGGCTCAGGAAAGCCCCTGGATTTGTGTGTTTGCCCTAAAAGCAGAGAATTATCGTTAAAACCGGGCTTAAGGTGCTCAGTGAGTGCTCTAAGCAGGATTTTGTGCCCTATTTCTTGGGATAGTTATCCCAGTCCTTACAGGGATGAATATCCAGTATTGGGATAGTTATCCCAGTCCTTATAGGGATAAATATTCAATTTTCTTGGGATAGTTATCCCAGTTCTTACAGGGATAAATATCCAGTATTGGGATAGTTATCCCAGTCCTTACAGGGATAAATATCCAGTATTGGGATAGTTATCCCAGTCCTTATAGGGATAAATATTCAATTTTCTTGGGATAGTTATCCCAGTCCTTACAGGGATAAATATCCAATTTCTTGGGATAGTTATCCTAGTCCAGGGATAGTTATCCCAGTCCTTAAATGGATAAATATCCAATTTCTTGGGATAGTTATCCTGGTCCTTAAATGGATAAATATCAAATTTCTTGGGATAGTTTTCCCAGTCCTTACAGGAATAAATATCCAATATTTTTGGGACAGTTATTCCGTTTCTTACCGGGATAAATATCCAATATTTTTGGGCTAGTTATTCCAGTCCTTACAGAGATAAATATCCATTTTATTGTGACAGTTATTCTGGTCCTTAAAGGAATAAATACCGAATATTTCTGGGATAGTCATTCCGTTTCTTACAGGGATGAATATCGATTTTATCGGGACAGTTTTCCCAGTCCTTAGAGGGATAAATATCCATTTCCTTGGGATAGTTTTCCAGTCCTTGGGATAAATATCCGATGTTCTGCTGCAGGCTGACCAGTGCAGTGGGCTCCAGGGCTTCCTGGTGTTCCACAGCTTTGGAGGAGGCACCGGCTCCGGCTTCACCTCGCTGCTCATGGAGCGGCTCTCCGTGGAGTACAGCAAGAAATCCAAGCTGGAATTCTCGGTGTACCCGGCCCCGCAGGTGTCCACGGCCGTGGTGGAGCCCTACAACTCCATCCTGACCACCCACACCACGCTGGAGCACTCGGACTGCTCCTTCATGGTGGACAACGAGGCCATCTACGACATCTGCCACCGCAACCTGGACATCGAGCGCCCCACCTACACCAACCTGAACCGCCTCATCGGGCAGATCGTGTCCTCCGTCACCGCCTCGCTGAGGTTCAACGGCGCCCTCAACGTCGACCTCATCGAGTTCCAGACCAACCTGGTGCCCTACCCGCGCATCCACTTCCCGCTCACCACCTACGCGCCCATCGTCTCGGCCGAGAAGGCCTACCACGAGCAGCTCTCCGTGCCGGAGATCACCAACGCCTGCTTCGAGTTCTCCAACCAGATGGTCAAGTGCGACCCTCGCCGGGGCAAGTACATGGCGTGCTGCCTGCTGTACCGCGGCGACGTCGTCCCCAAGGACGTCAACGCCGCCATCGCCGCCATCAAGACGCGCCGCTCCATCCAGTTCGTGGACTGGTGCCCCACGGGTTTCAAGGTGGGCATCAACTACCAGCCGCCCACGGTGGTGCCCGGCGGGGACCTGGCCAAGGTGCAGCGCGCCGTGTGCATGCTCAGCAACACCACGGCCATCGCCGAGGCCTGGGCGCGCCTGGACCACAAGTTTGACCTGATGTACGCCAAGAGGGCCTTCGTGCACTGGTACGTGGGGGAGGGCATGGAGGAGGGGGAGTTCTCCGAGGCCAGGGAGGACCTGGCAGCCCTGGAGAAGGATTACGAGGAGGTCGGAAGGGACTCGGCGGACGGAGAGGAGGATGAGGGCGATGAGGATGAGTTCTGACAGACTGCGGCCTGGTCTTGACCTCAGCTGGAACCCGAACCTTCCGTGCCGAGGTCCGGAGGGCCTGGCGGTGCCGAGGGATCGGCCTGGACCTCGATGCCGCTGTTTGATGCATTAAACCTCCCCTGCTTGCATAGTTTGGGCTCGCAGAGCTCCTCTGTAGCCCGGGTGTCTTGAGCTTTCTCCCACTGCTGTTTATTGATGAGTGACGCTGAGTCAGGGCCTGACTTGGGCCTGACGTCCCGCCTAGCCAGGAGATCCCGGTTCCTCATCCGGGGAATGTTGCAAGCTGCCTGCTTTGGCCGGAATGGCAAACTCCTGCTCTGGCTTTTTCCTTGTAAAAGCACTTTTGGATTAGAAATGCACCTGTAAACGTCTATGCAACCGGCTTTTTGTATATGAATAAAGACTTTTGGTTTTTTTGGCTCCGAATTCCTTGGGTTCACCCAGGGTGGTTTTGTGGGGAGGTTCCTGCTCCCAGACGTCCTGAGGAGAAGAGCAGATGCTGATCAGGGCGTGCTGTGAGAGTCATCAACCCTAATTAGCGTTGGGAGGGAGGTGTCCCATATCCCGTGGGAATTTCTGTCTGGAGCTGGGTGCTGCTCCAGGAATTCCCTGTCTGGGATCGGGGAATCACTTCTGAGTAGTGGGGAGCACTTTTTGGTGGGGTTTGGCCTCTTCACCACCTTGGGTGAAGCTCAGGTGTTGCCTGAGCAAGTCCCGGTGGCTGGGGGAGTGCTGGAGATTTGGGAAATATTCCCAAAATGGGGAAGTCCAGCCAGGAATGGGGGCAGGGAAGGGGAGGGTTGCTGTGTCTGATATTTGGGAGAGGGAGATGGAAGGGTCCCAGAAGCTCCTTGGTGGCCCTAAAAGCCCAGGGGTGGTGGCAGCAGGACTGGGTTGGAGGTGGCCCCTAGGAAGGTCCAGGTCCCTTGAGCTACCCCAAAGGTTGTCACCCCAAAGACCTGATTGTCCCCTGAGAAGATTCCGGGTCCAGCCAGGAATGGGGTCAGGGAAGGGGACGGTTGCCGTGTCAGATATTTGGGAGAGGGAGGTGGAAGGATCCCAGAAGCTCCTTGGTGGCCCTAAAAGCCCAGGGGTGGTGGCAGCAGGACCGCGTTGGAGGTGGCCCCTAGGAAGGTCCAGGTCCCTTGAGCCACTCCAAAGACCTGATTGTCCCCTGAGAAGGTTCCAGGTCCAGCCAGGAATGGGGACAGGGAAGGGGGCTGTTGCTGTGTCCTATACTTCGGAGCAGGAGGGGGAAGGATCCCAGAAGCTCCTTGGTGGCCCTAAAAGCCCAGGGGTGCTGACAGCAGGACCAGGTTGGAGGTGGCCCCTAGGAAGGTCCAGGTCCCTTGAGCCACTCCAAAGACCTGATTGTCCCCTGAGAAGGTTCCAGGTCCAGCCAGGAATGGGGACAGGGAAGGGGGCTGTTGCTGTGTCCTATACTTCGGAGCAGGAGGTGGAAGGATCCCAGAAGCTCCTTGGTGGCCCTAAAAGCCCAGGGGTGCTGACAGCAGGACCAGGTTGGAGGTGGCCCCTAGGAAGGTCCAGGTCCCTTGAGCCACCTCAAAGCTGCTCATCCCAAAGCCCCTGTCCCTGATTGTCCCCTGAGAAGATTCCAGGTCCAGCCACGAATGGGGACAGGGAAGGGGGCCGTTGCTGTGTCCTATACTTTGGACCAGGAGGTGGAAGGATCTCAAAAACTCTTTGGTGGCCCTAAAAGACAGCAGGACCAGGCTGGAGGTGGCCCCTAGGAAGGTCCAGGTCCCTTGAGCCACCCCAAAGCTTGTCACCCCAAAGCCGCTGTCCCTGACTGTCCCCTGAGAAGGTTCCAGGCGTGGCCTCGAGGGCTTCCACCTTTCCCTGGTGGCTCCATTCCCCCAAACCGCTGGGGCTGCTTCGGTCCCACCCCAGCCAGGGAGGGACGCTGGTGGGATGAGCAGCGTTCCCACCGGGAGCCGTCCCGCAGCCGGGGCGGGAGCGCAGCCAGGCACCTTGGAAAGCCATCGGCTGGGATCTGGGAATGGGGTCGTTGTCCAGGGCTGGGATCCATCCCTCCGGAACGTCGGCGCCGAGCTGCTCCCACACACGGGGTCACTGTGGAAAGGAGAGCAGAGGGATTCTGGGGAAGATCCCAGGGATTTTGGGGAGCTGGAACCTCCAGTTCAGTTCTCTCCACGAGAGGTGAATCCTTATCCTCAGCTTCGTTTTCCCTGCGTGGGAATAGCAAAGCTGCTCCTAAAAAATTCCAGCCTTTGGGAATGTTGCCACCCCTGTTCCAGCCCATCCACCGCTCTTAATTCAATTATATTCATAATTAAGATGTTGAGTGAATTACTTTGTGCTGGGATAGTAAATCCTACAGAACCTTCGGTGAAATTGTTTTAATTAGCCCATTAATTAAGTGTTATTAAATTAAGTGCTTTAATTTGAATTTAATTTTTTAACGTAAAGGTTAAAACCTTTTAACTGTTGATGAAAGGGCTCCGTTTAATTAAGGGGCCCCCTCCGAACCTCGGGATTCGATGGGAAGATCTCCCTTACTCCTTTCATCCTTTCCCGCCCCCACCTCCACACCGCTCATTTTTGTTTAATTTTACTTTCAGATTGCTCAAAGTGAGGTTTTGTTTTGCTTTTCCCCTGAGGTTTAACCGTGCAGAGAAAGCTGCAGAGCGAGCTTTGCCAAGGAGCTCCGTCACGCTTTCGCTTTTAGATTAAATCCACTTTTTTTTCCCCGTACTTTTGCCAGCGATTCCCTAAGGAATCCTCAAACCACTCATTCCTGCCAAAGCGATCCCTGTCCTGCCACCAGGGCTGGAAATTTAACTGGAATTGCGATGGGAATTCCAGCGCTTTGGATCCATCAGCCTCTTATAAACCCGTGTCCAAGCTCCGTGTCTCCCTGAAAAAATTCCTTCCCTCCGCTGCTGCTGGACGGCTGCTCCCAGACGTGACGCAAGAATCCCTGGAAGCTGCAGAAGAGCTGGAAAAGGAGATTGAACCCGACCTGTGCCTTTCCCTGGATTGCAGCGCGGTTATCCCTCCTCCTCCTCCTCCTCCCGGGACTCCCCTCGCCGTGAGGGATCCAGGAAAAGCAGCTGGGCAGGGATATCCAAGGGGAAAAAAAAAAAAGCTGGATCGGGCTGGAATTGAAGGGCTGGCTCGGGAATGCGTAACCGACCTGAGGGAAGGGTGGTGGATTTAAATCCCGATTGCCCCGGGCCAGGAGCTGCTGGGGCTGGGAGGCCACCGAGGTGGGAGCTCCTGGAGCTGCCCCACCTCCAGCTGCCCTTTTCCTTGGAGCTGGGATGAGGGAACGAGGCTTTTCCACGCCTCCTCCCAGCCTCCTGGAATGCCAGCAGCTGCGGGTTTAGGGGCTGGGAAGAGCCTCTTGGATTAAAAGCGATGCTGGAAAAGCCTCTTGGATGAAAAGCGATGCTCCGACCTCCCTCCGGCAGAGGAGGGGACGGAGCGGAGCTCCAGGAGCTCGGGAAGGGACAATTCCAGCTCTGCCTTCCTCTCCTGGGAGCTCGGCTGGGAGCTGGATCCGTCGGGAGCCGTGGATGTCATTGTGGGAATCTTCTGCGGGATCCAGCCAGGACGACGACACCGATGGAATATTCTTGGGACACCCCCAAATCAGCTGCCCCAGTCCCCTGGGGAGACTTCACCCGGCTGGAAGCGGGAACACCACACCTGAGCAGGTCCGGGAGATCCCTAAAACCCGAAACTACGGGAACGATGCTCTCCTGGAATTGTTTGTTGGTGGCAGAGAGGGTCTCGTGGCTGAGGTGGTGACCGGGGACACGGGGACACAAAAGCGGGTCCCCTCCTGCTGGCAAAGGCTCCGGGAGTTCTGGGAATGCCAAGGTGGGAAGTGGAGGTGCTTTGAAGGATTTGCTCCTGCAAATCCATGGAATTTGGAGGGGTTTTGGCTTTTAAATCCTCACTCAGCATTGATTTCCCGATAATGTCCACCAGCACTTTCCGTGGATTCAGGAAAATTATTTTTGTTGGTTTTTTTTGGTGGGGGAGAAATCCATTTTTAAATTAATTTATTTGAAGAATAAAGCTCGTTTTCCAAACTTCCCTCACTGCCTTCAGGGCTGGGAATGGGATTTCTGCTTTCCACCCCCGCTTCCCAAGTGCTGGAATTCCTGGGGATGGACAGGAATTGCAGGATGGGGCTGCTGGGTTGGGGTCATGGGCTTGGGATGGTTCTTCCAGCACTGGATCCATGAAAATTCGGGCTGTGCCAGCTCCAGGGCAGCTCCAGCTCCTTGAACCCAAATAATCCTGGATTTTGAATCCTCTTCCTCCCTGGTCCCAAATAATCCTGGATTTTGAATCTTGTTCCTCCCTGATCCCAAATGATCCTGGATTTTGAATCTTGTTCCTCCCTGATCCCAAATAATCCTGGATTTTGAATCCTCTTCCTCCCTGATCCCAAATAATCCTGGATTTTGAATCCTCTTCCTCCCTGACCCCAAATAATCCTGGATTTTGAATCCTCTTCCTCCCTGGCCCCAAACCGTGGATAGCGAAGAGCCAAAGCCTTTTCCATGGAGCTGGATCCCACTTCCAGAGGGAATGAGGGACCTGGAACACTGGTGGGGAGGGGACTTCTCCATCCCTCAGCGTCCCTTCCCTGAAACGGGGATAACAAATCCATCAGAGATGTGGGATTTGGGATGTCCTGGAAAACCTGGAACAGCTGTGGGAGAGGGGGTAAAGCCAGGACTGAAGTCACCGGTGAGACCAGTCCCGTTGCAGGTGGACAATGGTTTTATTTTCCATGCAAAACAGACGAAATCAAGGAATTCCCGGACGCGAGGTGTTCCAGAGGCCGGAAAAAGGAATTTTAAAACCTTTATCCAGGTTTAGGATGTGGGAACAGCTCCGTGGGAATGATTAAACCTCATGGTTTGGTCCCCTTGGATGTTCCTGGTCTGTCCCAAGCCTGGCTTGGGCTCATTGGAGGGTTGGGATCATCGGAGGAGAGCGGGAAATGAGGCTGGGAAAAATCCTTAAAAACTGGTCAGGAAGGGAATGGATGAAGAATCCAAGGAAAATGGGAATGGCGTGGAGCAGATCCCATCCCACCGGAGCTGGGGCTGGGATTTGGGGAAGGGTCTCACCCTCCTCTGGCTTTTCCATCTCCAAGTGCTCCTGTCCCTGTGCTGAGGGCGATCCATGAGGAGCTCCAGGCTGCTGGGAATGGCTCAAATCCCGGGATAAGATCCCAGAGCGGGCAGGAATCCCAGGAACATCCCAGCCGTGGGACAGGACATTCCAGGAGCAGGGCAGGCATCCCGGGAAGGGGATGAATTCCACCAGGGACGGCTCCAAGTGCATCTCACCTCCTGCTCCAGAGCTCCTGATATAATTCCCTGCAAACCCATCCCGTTCCTTGTCCTGCTGGGAACTGCCTTGGTTTTCCCAGGCAAAACCCCATGGATGTGAACATGGGTGTATTCCCAAAATCCTGGGAATGTGTTGTTGGCTCGCTGCCTAAATCCTTCCCTCACCAGGTGGGGCTGGATCCTCCTTGATCCCAGGCTGGGATTCAGGATCCTGCTGTCCTTGGGAATGCCGGAACCCCTGCAGCACCCCTGTAGTTTGCTCCGACGGGAGCGAAAAAAGTGGGAAAAGCCTTGGAGTGTTGGCACGTGGAGGAGGAAAAGGAGGATCAGGGGGATTCCTGGAGGCCAGGGAAGAGCTGGGTGCCTGGGGGAAGGATCAGGGACTGGCTGGAGGGGATCCAGCAGTGGGATCCAGCTGGATGAGATCTAGCAGTTGGAAGGATCAGGGATCAGTCAGATGGGATCCAGCAGTGGGAGGGATTTGGGATCAGTTGGAGGGGATCCAGCAGAGGGAAGGATTAGGGATAGGCCGGATGGGATCCAGCAGTGGGATCCAGCTGGATG
>VZTF01000691.1:0-88931 GCA_013397755.1 Cnemophilus loriae
CCTGCCTGAGCAGGGAGGTTGGGCCAGACCACTGTGGGCCCCTTCAACCCGACCCATTCTCTGATTCTGTGATTCTGTGAAGATGAGATAACCCACTGCTTGATGTGACAGTGGCCTATCAGATCAGCTTTCCACATCTTGGCATGGCAGCTTGGAAATTTGTCTGAAAACCTCACTTTGGAAATCATCCTCTTTTTGTCTTCTGACCATCTGCCATTTTTACCTGTGTTTACCCTCTCATCCCAGTCTCTTTCCATGGTCTGCTTGCTCTCTCGTTTCCTCACCTCTCTCCTCCAGTGTTTCAGCTCTCACATGGATTCTTTTTCCCTTGCCACATCCTTGTTTCTCATTTTCCCCAAATTTTTTAAATCCACTTAAAAAAAATTTAGAAAATCCTGAACAATTAGTAGCCATTTTTATCAGCTGCATATAAGTAAATACATCCTCTGTAATGTGTAGATGCCTGAAATCAAATTTTCTTACTGACAAGTTACATGACAATAGAGATGACAGCTTTATGTTAAATACTAATAATTTAGATTTCAGATTGTGTTGACCTTTTTCTCACCCACCATTTTAAGATCTGTCTCACTTGATCCAATTCTTACCAAAAAGTTTTTAGAAGATGCTTTTGAAAGAATTAGAGCTGCCCATGAACCTTAGCAACCAACAAGACACTAATCTAATCTAAGCACAAATCTCTGACATGTCCCATGTAGCGAAAAACATCACTGAGTGCCTATGAGTGTGAAGCAGTTCTTGATGAAACCAACACAGCTCAGCCTTCAGCACAGACTCATGACAACAGATGAGGAATCTCAATTTCTGCCCTGCAAGCGCTCCTCTCAGCAGGAGGGTTTTCAGCATCACTGGAGACATAAAGGTCTCCCAAATCCTGCACGAAGTAACAACAGGATACAGGAACCAGCCCTGCTTCAGTACCCAGCAAAGAAAAACAGCTTGCAGGATAATTTTACACGCACTTTGACAGATGTGAGGAGTGAAATACACACACGTCTGTATTGTCGGATGCATGGCGACCTGGGGGGATATGGGAGAGTTAGCACAGGGAAGGGAGTGAGTGATATGGAAGAATTAGCACAAGAAAAGGAGTGAGCGATACTGAGGGGAGAAGCCAGAGACCAAGCTGGGAGTTAATCTGGGTCTGCTCTGTTTCTAGGTCAGTTTACTGAGGCAGTCAAATGCTGCCTTTTACTGGAGATAGACCGTGGGATGCTGATCCAGCACAGTGATAGCTGAGTCTTAAAAATGAGGTTTGGTAAGAGTAGATATTTCCTCTATTTCCTTAGAAAGGGGAGAAAGCAGCCGGCTGTATCATCAAAGTCACTGTTCCAACAGCACAGCTAACTAATCACACTTTCTGTTTTTCACATTTGACAGCCTTGATTGTGTACAGTATTTCCTATTTTCTGAAGTGTCAGAGGGCCTCAAATTGCATTTTCTGAAACTGGATCATGACTTCTGAAACTTGAAGACAAACTGTTGGAGGTTCTGATTAAATATTGATTCTTGCATTCAACACTGTTTGTAAATGCCTGTTATAGAACACAGAACAAACAGATCTCCCTATCGTAGATATAGAAGTTTAATTCTGCAGCTAGTATATTTGACTGGATTAAGCTGTTGTCCAAAAGTATGTTATATATTTTGCTAGTTATGTTGCAGCTATTTGGAGTTAAATAACTCTCTTATTTATGACTAAATAACTCTCTTATTTATGACTATTTTCATTTTGGTGTCCTAGATCAACAGGCTATTTTTGAAGTGTATACTTTTCACTCTCACTGCCAAAACTACACTATGAGCCCCTTGTGCCAGCACAGTGAGCAGATTTTTTTCTTTCCAACTACACTTGAAGGATATTAAATCCATCCTTTTTTCCTCATCTTTTCATAAGCTTCTTTTAAATTATATAATTTTTTGCTGCTACCATAGGATCTTCTCAGCTCCCAATTACTCAGCTCCCACTTAACAAGTTGTCAAGTGACTACTCAAGCAGCAAAAGGCATGTGTCTGTAGAATTGTAAATTATTTATTACTTATAGGTAGCTGAAAATTAGCCTAACCAGTCCTATGAAAAAGAACAATGAAAGCTAACTCCTTAATTAGTTGGAGTGCTTGGCAACACTAAACAGAAAGTGTCAAGGCATTATGAAGACAAAGGTGTAATTGCAGAAGTGCTATTCCTGATCTTACTTGCCTGCTTTGGGAATTCACAGATATCCGCTCCCTACCTGCCTTCCCTGCCTTGTGATGCCTGCACGGTCACCAGCTTTTTGTACCCAATCTGTCCTGATAGGAAGTGTGATATTTCAGCTTCTGTGCACTGATACCATCCTTGAGGAGAGGGACTCTCAGTACAGGGAGGAAATGAGAAAGATGGGCATGCGGGTTCCTGGTCTGGGCGTACAGAATCATCTCCACATGACTGCAGGTTCTTTGTATGACAGAACACTTACTGGCTTCACAGTGACCTTCTTCAGAGATCCTACCAGACCTGTTAGTGGAATCCAACAAGTCTTGCCTTTCAAGCAAGCATTTTTTATTCCCCATTCACTGCTGCATAATATTTTGGTCTACTAAAAAAAAAAAAAAAGATGTCACTGTAGACTCCTAGGCAAGTATGATAAAGAGTGCTACTTATGTGATGTTCTTTTTAAAGCAGTACATCATAAAGGCAAATTTAGTTCCCTCTTCAGCCTGACAAATCCACATCTACTAAAAAGAATCTTTAAATGCAAACTTCAAGACTTCTGTTTAATTTGGGCCACTGAACAGCAGCAAACACAACCTTAATGGAGGTAGTGCGAGCACAAAGCATTAAAGAAGATACAAGAGCTCATTCAGACTGAAATGTTTTGGCCAATTATATTAACCCAAGGACTAATATGCTTAAACAATATGGAGCTAACACTATTCTCTGATGCATGACTAGTTACTATCTAGACGTTTTCTTCTCTTCTTTTTTCCACCCTCTGTCAGACTGGCAACCATTCAGGCAAATTTGGCAAATGTTAGAAACCAATTCTCCCTATGAACTTGGCCTTCCTATCTTTTGGAGAAAGGCCAACTCACTTCCCACCTGGTGGCTTGGACTCATGCCCATGTATTGTTTAGCTGAGAATTGAGGGTCATAGGGGAAAAAGGCTAGAAGCAGCAGGGGAAGGGGGAGAAAAAGGAGTTTCTGCTGGCTCTATTGCCTTAACATTTGGCACTACACCATACGTCTGGAGTCAGCACTTTTTCATTTCTTGCTTTACATTGCCTTGGCTTAAAAAAAGCCTGAAAATGTAAATGGAAAGAGGTTTCCAATTAGAAAAGCTGATGACATGGTGGACAAAATGCATTTTTCTGGACAAAAGTTATGTGCTAGTCTTTAGCAGATCAGCAAAAAGATAGAAAAATAATTACACTTAACACACTCAATTCCATTTTAAAAGCTGAGGACTATCACTATTAGAAATGGTTGCATTCTATAGAGCATATGAGGCTTAATAGGACTTTAGAGGCCACCAGTGACATAATTTGCTTTCAGGCACTCTTCAAAAAGCGGAAAACAGCATTAGTTTATCTAGACACAAATGTAAGTATTGAACACAACACAGCTCTTACCTCAGTTACTTCCCTTGTCACAACATTCCTTCATATATAAGACACTCAAGCATTTTTAAACAAATTGGAAATTTTTACTTTTTATTTTTTAAAATAAAGCTTACATACACTTTTGTCAAGATTTCCTAGGCTACATATTCAGTTTTATCTCATCTGACTCAAACAAAGCCGAGTTCTACTTATCCCCTTCAAGAGTGAAAACGGATGAAAGTGTCAAATGAATTAAGTAACAGTTTTCACCCAGTAGATATTAAGGGTATGGGAGGACACTGGAAGTTATGGACTATAATCCTGACTTGCATAGCTCAGTTTAAAAAGTACTGTCAGCTCTTTATTCCGATAAGATTCATCTGTGAAAGACCCAGACTGACAGTAGCAGATAACAATTTAAATGGAACAATATTTATAGCCGATTTAGAATGAACTGTAATGGATCATCATAAAGAAATGCTTAACTAGCTTGTGTTCTCTCTGACAAACATTCCCACAAGTGTAATCGTATTAGGGATGGTTTGCATTGATTTTAAAAGAAAACCATGTTTTATGCTTGAAATGGCATAGCTGGCAGCATTATTCCAAGATTTTGATAACACTTTCATTTGAATAACAATCTCTGCTCTGAATTAGCAATACCCAGATATGATACATCTAGAGAACCAGATGAAAATTTATCTTTACCATTTTGAAATGTCTATATAAAATTAAAAATATATAGAATTGTGTAAAAATTTATTTTCAAAATTACGAGCAACGGCTGAGGAACAGTCTTCCTGGAAGGCACTGGACTATACTGGAACACGGGAACCCCAGAATCACTGGTGCAAATCATGAAACACGGAAAGAAGGTAAGCAGCTCAGCATCTTGTCATCTCTCTCCAGCACCTTCTGCCACTGTCCATGAAATTCACATGACCCCACTTAGAATGAAATTGTCTTGTAATCTTCTTTTTTTGTCTGTGTCTTTAAGCCACCTTTCTTCTCTGCAGTGATAGTTTAAATTAAGACTGACTATGATTTTCACTGGATTATCCAGTTTTCTTTGCAACAGGGTTTAAGCAAATTACTCAATGGACTGTAGATTTCAGGAACAGAAATCATTTCACTCCACACATCTAATTACTTGGGTACCGGAGGGTCTGCCAAACTGTCCTAAGACAGAAGTTCCAGGATGATGAAACATTCCCAAGCTGAGTGGACAAAACAGAGGCATGACTATCTCTTGTGCTGCATACCTGTATACTCAAGAAACAAACCAACTATGCCTGTAATAAGGTCTTAAGACATAAAGGAAATTAAAACCCCCAAGATGTGTGCAATACACTTATGCAAGAGATGATGGATTAGAACTCAAGAGTGTCTTAGGTTACAATGTAAGATGTAAACAGAAGTATGTATTTCTATCACCATCTGTGGAGATAGAATAAGCTGTTAAAACCAGGTGGGGCAGTGTTCTTTATCTCGTCCACAACTCATCCCTGACGACTCCGGAGGATGTCTTCTGTTAATGGGCCATCAAGCCTCACTGCATGACTGATAAAATTACATCATCCTATTGTGAGATGCTCTGCCCAGGGTAGGGAACCAAGCATTCCTATCCGGATATAATCTGTGGTTTGGAACACCACAAGCAGCCTTATCTACTGGATTCCCAGAGGACAAGGACTACATAACCACCACTGGACCTTCAGAGGAAGACCTGACCCTTCTAGAGGATCACTGCTTCAACAGAACCACATCTATCACTTCAATAAGACTGCAGACACCATTTAATTGGACTGCTACTGCCACCCTGACCAACAGGGTGTCAGGCTGTATCCTGACTCTGTCGGGTTAAGCCAGCGTTTTTTGCATTTATTTTAATTTTTCCTATTAAATTGTACTTCTGACTTGGAGTCTCTCACTGGTTCGCTTTCAAACTACTACAAAGAGGAAAGAACAGATGATGGGGCTTCAGTGCAAACTTTGCAGGCTTCTGCAATTGTTATTGGCAAGCTTGTACCTGGGTATTACAGATTCAAAATTCAATTTCAAATGTATGCAGTTTGATATCGCAAAACTGCACAGCACACAAAGGATGTTGTTGCCTATATTTTGCCCTAAGTAGAAGAGAAATAAACAGATTCAAACACTGAAAGAAGCTACAGGCTAAGCACTGATTCTACCAGTGCCTATATAGGCATCTCTGTGTGGTTTACCATGTGAAACAGGCATTAGTCTAGCCCTTGATTGGCATTTCATAATGCATCCAGACCAATCAGAGGATAAGCAGCAGAATCCATTAGTCCCATGACAAACATCATGACAAGAGCAAAATACACACATGACAAAACTATATTTGCCAAAAAAACCCTACAGCAATCAATTAAAATAGAGCTGAAAAAAATTAGAATTTTGTTCAACTGTTCTGTCATAACCACCTAAATTAGAAGATAACAATACTTATAAATAGTACTGTGAAATACATTCCTTCCTACAAAATTAAAAATAATTTGGTTTCCGTCACAGAAGTAAGAAGTCATGCATTTACAAAGTCACTCCCATGAATAATAAAAACCACAAACCTAATTTTATGGGATTAAATTGGGATTAAGGATGATGTGCAATTCATAGAAAAGTTTACAGAGAACTGTATATTCTGTGACATAAGGAAAATTATTAATATTCCTTCTAGTTTATACCATCATTAACTACAAGAGCAGAGGAAAGGTTCAAGAGCTTTTATGTGAGATTTTGAACATCACAAATTTAAATTACACAGTAAACTGAAGGCATTTTTAATGACCTTTGAAAACGGTTGCTACTATCTTATATCATGAGCCACAAAAGCATCACTAAAATTATGCCAAATTAATTTGTGCTCTAAAAGCCCAGCAAAGATTTAAGAGAAAAACCAAAAGTGAGCAAGTTAATTTAAAAATTAAATGTTGTAGCATCTCTGTTGGATAAAGTTATATGTTTCATGAACAGATGGGTGAACTCAGCCACAAAGGGGTTCAGCAACATGTTTAAAACCATGTAGGAAATTACTGGCAAAATTCAGGACTGAATTTTAAAGTATTGCTCCCCAGCGACCTTCTCTGTCCCCTGTATCATAGTTTTTAATCAGAATCCCTCCACTCCCAAACTGTTAATAGTGAGTTGATCATCAATTTCTGCTGCTAAATTAATTTTTAAAAATTTTACACAGAAAAAAAATGCTGCAACAGGAGAATTTTGGAAGAGTGTAGGCAGCTTCCATAGAAAGGCTGAGGAAGAATAAAAAATAACTATAGAGGAAAAGAATTAGGCAACTGATAGTGATTCCATCTATTTAAATACACAAAATGAAGAGATCTCTTGATTGCAGCACATCCAGGGGCTACTGAATAATTACAAGTGAACTTGTGTTGACTTCTTCAGAAATCTTCTGAAAATTTCCTTTGGGAAAAAATCTGTATGCAGGAGGTTTCTTTTTCTTTTCAAGCATAAGTACCCATAATCCACATGACACCTTTCTGAGTTATGGAATAACTGAAGAAATAGAGATCCCTGTCTTATCAGAAATACTCATCAGTGGCATTTCAGCTAGGCTAATGCAACAGTGTAACAGACTATCTTTATATGTAAGAATCTGGGACATTAAAAAACCCTCATCCTTTGAACACTTGTTTTTCAATAATTATTCTCTCCATTCACGGCCCATTTGAATGATCATGAAGAATTTTTTGTTTAGTTTGAGCAAATACTCTAGATGTAAAGATGATACTTGATTCCAAGTTTTGGAGGAACCAGTGCATTTATAACGACCAAATGGTGCATGTATTTACATGTGGAACAGCATCTTGTATTTGATGGAATTGCACAGGATGTGAATGAGTGGGGAATTTGTTGTGTCATGACTTTTCCTCGTCTCAGGAAGCACAGATTTCATTTCTGTGAGCATGAACACTTTTAAATTTAACTTTTCCTCTTCCCTTTTCTTGCCTTCAGCTCCCAACACCATCTGGAGAAGGGGATGGAAGCCCCTGGCAACTCCTTACTGAAGACAGAGGGTGACTAGAGGCTATGCAAGATGGGAAAATGCTGCATTAAATTCAAAATGCGTCTTGTTATGCAAGGGAGATCTTGTTCAAGAGCTGGCACATGTAGAATTAACTAAGGAACATTCAAAATATCACCATTTTTCATTCCCAGTGCAAGGCACGTATTTTGACCTTGTCATTTCCAGCATAAGCACGTGTCAGTATCTATGTATGAAAATTCAGAAACATAACACTCCACTGCACACACTTCTTCCCCTGGGGAGACAGTGAGCGAACAAACACATGCCAGATGGTAGTTGCATTGCTCAGTGCACTACTGGAAGGCACTCAGTCATTGCAGAGACAAACACAACATACTGTAAAAGCAGAAAGTCTCTACACAGCAGTCTCTTTTTGGTGCTGTGTGTTCATATACCCCTTAGCACAATGGATTCCTGGTCCACAACAAGGTCCATACATATTTTCAAACAAAGGACAGTAGGATATCCTGGATTTTACATGGTGGATATAGAGGCTGACAAGTGGAGAAAAAGGACCTTGAATAAGAGAAAAAGTTCTTATTCAAGTCAGACATTTAATTCTATTACAACATAATGCTAGGAAGAAGACCATAAACATACAAATACACATCCTAACACTTCAAAGAAGTTAAAAATATGACCAGGTTCAAAGGCTAACACTGCCAGCCGTCAATTTACAGAATTTCAAATGAAAGCTGTAAATCTGGATACCATTTTCTCAATTCAGTCATAAGTATTAATTATCTCTTTTTTAAGGGAGACTTTGTAATGTTTAAAACAGTTGATAATTTCCACTGCAGAGGATACTTTCCATTGCAGTAGGAAAATTTACTTTGAGAATTGTACTGAAGGCCAGTGAAGGCCATCCTTTAAAAATCAGCAGTAGAAAATAGTCAGGTGGTAAAAAGTTATTTAAATTTAGGCTATGCAATTTCACTCAAATTCTGCAGGATGGTTTGAAGGGAGGGGAAAACAGTGTTTTCCTTCTGTTGCTTGTGCTTCTTGAAAGATTTTGCCAAGGAAAGGTGACTCAAAACAGCCACTCAAAATAGCTGAGACTTTGCACTTAAAATAGCTGTAGAGACTGCTGTGGGAGCAGGGAGATCACAATAAGCCAGTAAGGCTGTGAGGTCCATTGCACAATCCAAGTGCTAGGTGAGTACTTGCTCAGGTTTCAGGAGTCATGGCAAGTCCTGGATCCACAAGGCCATTATTCTCAACAGTACTTAACATTAAAATGGGCGATTATTTATTTCCCCTTAGAAAAACCAGACAAATATGAGAAAATTATGTTAAAATAGTGACAACTGGAGTTCTTTTGCTTTGCTATGCAAGTTGAACTCTTCTTGCTTTTGCACAACAGCAGAAACAAATGGTCAGTAAAGGGAGGTATGTTTGGATGGACAATAGTGAAAGGGACATTTCTTTACTTCTGGGAATCTGATTTTTCTATCTAAATAGTAATCTTGTTGTAAGCACATGATTATCATTAGTTATTTGTGGGCCACCCTTGCAGCTGATACAAGAAGAGTGTGTTATTCCGGACTTTACACAGCAACTAATTATAAACACATTAAGCTTACAGTGAGTTGAAAGACCAGAAAATCAACAGTTGTACCTGTAATTAGAAATTAAGTGTTTTCATTAAAGGAGGCTCAGCCTTGGACAGCCCTAATGAGTGGATGAGCTGAGCAAGTTTATAAGAGGTGTATTTTCAGTATGGCATACAACACCTTCAAAGCTCAAGTACAGAGGCCTGGACTTAGTACTTACATATTAATACTTAAATATTTCCTCCATCTCTAGAATGCATGTATAAAGTTAGAAGACACAGACAAAGAATAAAAATGAGCATATTAAAAATGTATTTTTATTGTTTATTAGTATAAAATTTATATTATAAAGTTGTATATTATTAAAAAATTTAGCCATCAGCCCATGAAGCACTGTTCCACTTTTCTCCACAAAAGTGCAGCAATGGTTGCACTTGGTTTGTATCTTTTAGTATTACTAGTGTAAAATATGGCATAGCACAAGGCATGCAGAGGGTTTTTGTCATGTTGGTGTTCCTCTCATTCATTTTTTGGGCATCCACGAATTTCTGCTTGTCATGGTGTCGTCCAAGCTTTGTCAATACTACTTAACACTCGGAAACTTTATATATATATATATATACACACATATAGTTAGCAAAAGCTTGTGTGTTACAGTTAAAATTGAAGAACAAGAATCTGAACAATAAATGCTGCAACTGAGGCTGAGATGTTCACTGACAATGTGGATATTTCATATGCAGTTTCACAAACTGTACAACAAATAACTATCTAACCTATTTTAAATGTGTCAGTGAATCACAGGCCATTGCAACTAATCAAAATACATGAATATCAGAAATGGAGAAGGAAGGAAGTCAGACATGGGAGAATAAAAAGAATGTTTAATATTTTTTCCTATTATTCCTTAAGTCTCATTCAGATAATTAGAAATCTAACAAGAGTCATAAACGCTCTAACAAGAGTCATAAAAATTGGCTGCAAAAATAAAATGTTTTTCATGTTTACATCTCACATATATTGGTCAAATCTTGTTAAATCAAGTTATCTTTTATTTTCTATGGTTCTACTTTCTCATCTGTAACTGCCCAAAGAGGTCACTGAAGAATGATTGCAAAAATAGCTCACCAAATTTTCCAAAATTCCCACTCTCTCTTTCCCCAGATAAATAACCCACGGAACTCCTGACACTCTGCATGGTTTATAAAACTACAACAGCAAGCCCAGTTAGTTTTGCTACAAAGGAAAATATCGCTTGATCTGAGACATGGATTTTTTTTTCCAGTACCAGACTAGCTGATGTCACTATCAGCAAGGTAACTGGGAGTTCAAATTTTAAAAATGCACTAGAATTTATTTCTCAGCAATGCACTTCAAAAGAATTTGTTTATAATGAGCTCCATAGTAGTCTGGAGATGAAAGATGATGACTTATTAGGAGAGATTGTTTATCTGAACATTACCACAAACAAGTATTTGATGGAAGTGTCAGCTCAGTATTCAGGGATTTACTTTCTTCTCTGGCATGCCAGGGAAACAGAAGACTATCTACAGGTTTTGAAGCTTTGACAACATGTTGGCTGCTTAGCAGTCTATTGGAAACTTAGAGATAGAGATTAAAGCTTATTTTTAGAATTCATGGCTAGCAATGTATAGAGAGAATGTCTTTGAAACGGCAGCCACTTCTAACACACATTTCAGAGAACTGTTTCTCTGCTTATCCACCTATCTGTTAGAGTCAACATTAGAACGAGGAAGGTTTATGCAAACACCAGTCAATATTTCCCCCCACAGTTTAATAAAACAATCCTTGCTATTTCATTCTGAAACTTTTCTCTTTTTATTATAATAAATAGAGATAAATTTCCATGAGCTTTATGTGAAAATGACTGTTTGAAAAAATACTTACTGTTGATGTCTTCATTCAACACTTTAACTTGATATAGCAAGATTTTACTAAAAGCTCAGAAAAAAATAGCATGTCTGCTTCATAGGAAATCTACGCAAAGAAAAGTGTTTTTTTTATTTTTAGTTCTGCTTCATACAGAGGAAAATCTACTTTCTAGAGATCAACTTTGCCTTGCTGCCAATATCCATACTGAGAAATTATGGGGCCATGGATAATTTAAATCAGTTGCTCATCAGCATTTGTAGGGAGTATCTCCACCCTTACAGTACACAAGTATCTGGCACAGGAATTTCACTAAGGTATAAAAGGAAGTATTTGTCCTGTGTACAAGAAATTAGCCATATGTATCCAGAACTCGCCTCTGTAGCACCCAGTCAGTCTTGCTGACTACACTGAGGCAGAACTACCCCAAGGAAGGATAAAAATACAAGGTAAAGGGAGTCAAACACATGGAAAAGTGGCCTATGTCTCCACTGGAAAATAGCTAGGAAGCCACCAAGGGAAAGACTGCACACGGTGGCTGTGGAAGTGCAGGATCCAACAGCTGCATTTTCACCCTGCACTCACAGAACCAGAAAAATCAGGTCTGGAAAGGCGCTCAGCAGTCATCTGGCCTGTGCTACGCCTGTGCTATGCCCAGAGGCAGAAGTGCCTGTGCACAGGCTTCTCCCATTGCTCACACACTTTACTACTCTTAGGAGTACTTTTATATTGGTGCTTCTCCATTGTTCGAGCTTTCTCCTCTGTATTTGTATGAAAATATGTACAGCGAGGGTTGTCACATTCTAGAACTGAGAAATTGTTGTGAAACCTTACTACTTTTTAGAACGATTTAATATATTAAGCAGTGTAGACGAAAATTGAGGTATCTTGCGAGTTCTCTCAAAGGGAAGATTATTTCCCCATCTTAATTCAGAAATAGTGCTCTTATATCTTTATGTAAATTAGCTGAGTGAAATTGGGTTGTAGAAAGATTATTCTTTATGCTGACCAAATATTACCTTTTTTTGTCTGTTCCATGGCATTATTTTATTCAGTGATATGCACAGGAAAAAAATACTTTTTTAAAAGTTAACTAAAAACGTGGAAACTATCCTTAATTCTTCTCGCTGTCCCTTTTTTTATGGGGCAGAAAATTAAATGGATATGAAATTAAATGCAAATGTTTCATGCACATATAAAACATAATGAAAGAAGATGTTCAAATTCCCTGAACTGTGTTACCCTCATCTAAAGTTTAATTAACTCATTTTTATTAATTTATTATTTCTGCTCTGGACAGGACTCTTTCTCCTGTGGCTAATTTATCCCTGAGAAACTGAGTATTTGTGGCACAGGGAAAGGATGTCTTGGGGGAATTCGGGTTATTAAACAACAATAAAAGAAGAGCAGAAAGAAGGCAAGAGGAGAACTCTGCACCCCATGGGTAAGATGTCACAGAGAAGAGGGATGAGAAAACATGTCGATGTCTAAAGTGATCCTGACGGTGAGCTGGTGCCTCATAAAAACAATATCCTGTTTACTCACTAGTAAACCAATTGATCTTGTGATGTCCTACTCTGGTTGCAATCAACTGGAATCATTGGAGTACTAGGATAAGTACAGTGGTGAATCCTGATACTCACTCCTGTCCTTCCAGGCTGATTTAGCAACAGGCATGAAAGTCAGTGGCTCTAATTTATTTGTGGGAAAAAAACCCAAAAAGTCTCGTAATATTGAAATATACGGAGTTGATTGGATTATTTCTGTGAAATCCTATCATAATCGAAAATGCCCTCTGGAGAATGATTTTATATTAGAACCCACTTCATAATTGGCATCACTCTAGCAAGCCATTACTCTTGCACACTTACAGAGCAGTGAGGTTTTAAAGACAACTTTGCTTTCTTTGATACTGCTTCAGTAGATGTGGTTAAAACCTTTAACTAGGATTTCAAATTTCCTACCCATATGCTCTTAGACGGACAGATTACCTTTTGACTGCTAATGTTTGTGATCAGACAACACTCATCTACCTTTTCATTCACTATAGAAAGTAAATGAAAGTTTTTCCCTAGCCTCTAGCCCTTACCCTTTCCCTTCTTTCTCAGGACTTAGCATTTAGAGACAGAATTGGAAGCAACAGATCATGCTGATTAATTACCACTCAGAAATATGTGAAAAAAGAAGCTTTCAATATCAATGTTCAGTGACAGCTTCATAGCCGAAGCGCCTCATACCAGAATCTGAAAGGACTCAAGGGAGAAATCCAGGCACTATCGAAGTGTACGGCAAAGTTTTACTCAGGTCAATATGCTACCCACAAAGAAGGCAGAGAAAATGAAAGCAACTTTTTCTCTTGGTGCCTCAGAAAACAATTTGCTCTTTGTGAAGAATTTTGCAGCAATTTGAAAAGCCTCATCAAAAATCAAATTTTATTCAAATTTCCAAACAGTTTTTGAAACAGTGTATTAAAACAGAAAATTCATGTCTGTTAAGCTGTCATGACTGAGGCCTTCTGTTCTTCCAAAAGATCAATTGTATTTTAGTTGGATGGATTTAGTTTGTGTGGATGACTTTAGTTCAAACCAAAGTAATCCATAATCCAGTAACTAACTTCCAGTTTTTCCCAAATCATCTTTTCGTGGTCACTTATGAGTCTATAGACCTCTACTTCTCATAATTTAAAAAATGTCCTTGTCCACCTGCCACATATACCTCTACATACTATATGTATATATATACATATACCCCATATATACTACACCTCTGTAACGGGTTCATCCTTATTGTTCCTCTCTAAATCTTTGCCTCTTCTATGACATTTTTCTAAGTTGGCAAGATCAGAATTGCACACTTTGTTGAAGGTTCAGACATACCATGGAATTGTACACCAGTAAAATTAGAAGTTCTGGTTTTTTCCCTTGTCATTTATAACATTTTGGGGAGTTGCAGGGCAGTTAAGTCTTACTGGGTAGTGAGTTCATGCTTCTGCAAAACACCCATAATTAAAAAAAAATATTCCTGACTATCAATATTCATTCAGTTTCTGTTGTGTTTTTAAGGTGTTATTAAGATATTTTCCTTTAATGAATTACTTTGCATTTATCTACATAGAATTTCCACTGTCACCTAATCATTCAGCCAGTCAAAAATTGAGAACTTAGTTACAGACTGTAAGAAAAATGAGTAGGAAAACAGTTTTTCTGAAAAATATTACGCTTACTCTTATAGCAAACCAGAAGTCTGAAGGTTCTGCATAGCAAGTGGTGTAGTAATTTGTGCCTCTTGGGACAATTTCAACATTTGGATGAAATGTAATTTTTCATAATGCAGACAAACAGCGTAATATGCTACACTGACATGCTGTAGGATATTTGCTTAGAGAAGAATTGCTCTGGTTCCTCTACAGGCATGTGATAGAACTTTCATTCACTGGGCTCCATCTCAAAGTAGCTGCCTTTTTCTTCTTTGAGGCCTTATCTAGGAAAAAAATACAGATAAATACGGGCTTCAAATGAGATAAAACCACACAGCAAAACCACCGTCACCATCAACAATAAAACCCAGAGAAATTCAGCTCTGGTCCCGGGAAGGCTACACCAGCTGTGAACAGCTCAGCTGTGACAGGCTCCAGTGAGGATGGCCTTGCACAGCACCTGTAAGCACTCAGGGAAGCCTCTGCCATGCCAGCTGGAGCTTCACACACCAGCAGTAGCTGGAGCAGACCCTGGAGAATACCATGTGTCACTGTGCAGTGACAACGAGGCTGGCAGCACTGAATAATGTCAGTGATCCTTCTTCTGGGAAGCATATTGAGAAAACATCATCTGCATGCACAGAAACACAGAAAATGACAGCTCTTAGTTCAAGCGACAAAGTCCTTGAGCTGCTTCCAGGACGCCTTACCTGAGCGCTTACTTTTAAAATAAGTCATGTCTGAATTATTAGGACAAACAATGGATCTAAAAAGCAATAAATATGTACTCTCACGTCTTATGTATTTGCATATATACAAAGAAGAGTGAGAAAAACTTGGCTCTGGACATGTGGCAGTGTTAAAATATGATGGCCACTACCACTGCTGGCTGCAGGCCCTACAAACTCAGCCTTAATTGCAACTAAGATAACCAAGAGCTTGGTAGCCAAAACGCATAAATAACATATAACTGCAGAAAATTTACACCTTCATGATCTTCATGTAAATCAGAAGCATACACCAATATTAATGAAAATATTGCAAATGTAAACACTGGAAACATCAAATGCAGCAGACTTGAAAGGAAGCGTAATTTGCTTACCGACTACAAGAAAACATCCAAGTTGATTAATATTGCCATAGGGCTTGTAAATCAGCCTTAGTTCTGCAGCCTTGCAGAACAGCATTTCAATATTGTTGAGCTTACTGATCTGTAGAGCTGCAGAAGTTTAAATGGAGGGAATGTAGAACTGTAATTTTTGTGGATAATTATCAAGAAACGGTTTGGAAATTATTAAGAAACTGCCATTAATTGCTGACATACTGACACTGACAGCAAAAAGTAGGTAGCATTAGTTCAAGATGAGAAGATATAAACTCAAAAGAAACCCTTTGATGAAAAGTCCTATAGCACAGGTAACACTTAGGACCACTAATTTGCTGAGACTTGAATAACTGCAAAGTCAGTAAAAGAGCACTCATTTATTGCAGAGACCATTTTTAAAAGTCCATATGAGTTTGCTTCATAGCCTTTCCAACTGTGGTTTTTTTCTTTATTAAGAAAGAAGTGTTAATACTTTGGCCGATGGAGGAAAGCAATATAGATGTATATATTGTACATATATATTGTATGTATAGATGTATATATAATATGTAAGTGTATAACATCATATCCTCTAAATGGTTCTGTCAAAGGATTTCTGACTAACACAGTAATTTTACAAAAATTTGCCCACACAATAGCTCAAAAATTTACTAGTCCCTGCCCCAATCAGGTATAGCCTCAACCAAGATTCTCATGCACCCTGAGCAGAACGAACTAGGCTACTGTTGCAGCAACGGGAAAATCAATTTAAGAATTGCAAAATATCTTTCTTTAGTCTTAAATTGAAAGATCTTGGAGACAAGCTCAACGTAGCCCAAGGCAGGTTCTCTTCACTGCAAATTCAGAACCCAAAGCTGCATCCCAGAGCACCCAGGCAGAGCAGGGCAGGGACAGCTTGCCCCCAACTTTTCAATTTGCTGTGCAGAGTGGGAAGATTAAATCCAGCCCATCCCCAGCTGATCCTTGTTTGATTCATTTAACACAAAATCTCACTGTGCATGGTCAGGGATCTAACACACAGTGTTTGGACACTGTTCAGCACCTCCAGGTTACAGTTAAGCAATGCTGTAGGAGGGGCTCTGGTGGATATGACGGCACTGTGTACACAAATACCTATTGTAAGGGGCATTCAAAGAGAGATACATTTTATGAATAACATGATTAACTAGGTACGTAGGAAAGCCTTGCAATTTTTCTTCTGGTAACAACAAGAAAGGACATGAGCACTTTTTAAAAGTCTCCCTCTATATTTTAAAATTTGTATACAAATTATTCAGTCCTTCGTTTTCGCTGTGCACCATGGAAAATGCAAAAAACTACTCTGGTTACATCAAAAAGATTTTCAGGGGGCCTCAGGAAATCAGAAAAAGCAGAAAGAAATTAAGAAAATAGATCTTAAAAGGATGACTGTTGGATTTATAGGTGCCATAAAATGGCTTTCCTTTCCAGCCTGGGGTAGATTGCAGGAAGCATGAAGTCACCAACCACATGATCAAGTGAAGGCACTCAGACTGTGGAGTTTAAACCGTGATTTCTTTCGATAATCAGGTTTTCACCAGTCATTTGGATTTGGATTCTAGATTTCTATATAGGCACTAACAATATAACTGGAGCTCCCATTCATCAGAGGATGCAAATTCAAGTACTTCCTTTGGCTGCAATAGAAGAATACTCTTTTGGACCAGCTGCCATTCTGGTCTGACATTCAGAGCAGACACAAGTGCATATACCAAAACAACTAATTAAATCAAATGCACCCATATGAAATTTACAGCCTCCTACACAATTGAGTTTAACAAAAATGTGAAGCCCACATGAAAATTTTAGGTTAAAGAATGATATGCTGTTTAATATCTTTGTGAAGTAATTATTTGGATGCTTTAAAAGTTATTAGGTAGTTTTAAAATAAACCCCAAAAACTGGACTAGAGGTTAAGACCTAGATTATGTCAGTTGCATACTCTAAGGCTTTCATTGCCGTGCAGAGTATATGCCACGTTTACCTAACTACAGTTTGGCGTTTCTTTGTTTTTTGCAAATCTCATCTTCTGGGCTTTGGTTTTGCAACACAAAGTTGTTCACTGGAGTAAAGAGCCAGAAATTTGTTAACAAAAGACATGAAAACAGTTCACAGAGTATTTGTAAAGCTTTTCGCTGATAATATAGGCTGGAAGCAAGAAGGTAGAACATTTTGTTCCATGATTCATAAAGCAAGTCTGCGTTGCAGATGACTGAACAGTGAAAACTAGAACAAATGCACCTGTGTGAACTTCCAGCTACTCCACTTCTGATAGCAAGACTATTGCATGTGGGACTAGCTCAGATGTCTCTGTGCCACACAGCATTGCAAACTGGGGACCTACCAGACACTCAAACAAATCACCTTCCTAATACAAGTATAATATCACCTTTTCACTCACAAAAAAGACTGCTGCTTCTCAACCACTGTGGTTCAGAATAAGATAGTCTGCAGTGTTGAAAACAACCTGTGCATTAAAGAAATTATTCTTAAAAGAATGTCTTATTTGCAGTTTGGTTTGTTACAGTGGAAAGTTGCTATTAGTATTTTTCCAAATAGAGAACTCTGTTTTGTTTTGTCTTTTTTTTTTAATTCAGTTTTGCAGTTTTTGATCAGCTTTGTACAAACAACTCCTTCAGAATGCCTTTGAAAGAAATGTTCACTAGATCTGAAAGAAATCTGTCTCTGATAAGCAAGTGGAAGGAAGGAAGAAGAAAATTTTAGGACAAGTAATGAATAAATACTGTTAAATGCAATAGAGACTATGTGCTGAATTATAGTACTGAGCCATGTTTCAGTGTCACGGCCAAGGTTACTTTATTGATCTGTCCCCTTTCTACCAGTAAGTAGACTCCAGCTGGGACTTGTCAAAGCCATCTAAACTTGAACACGTACTTTTAATTTCAAATAAAGTGGGTGCCCAAATAACTTACATTTCTTTGAAAACTGTGTCCTGACTAAGCTGACATCTTTTCTTGAGGGCAGTATGAATAGCCTTTGTCTGAGGAGAAGCTCAGAAAGAGTATGTGAATACCTAAGGCATCAAAAATCTCTCCATGTCCAGGAGCAGCTGGTGCATAGGAGGGATGCACAGGTTTAAACTTCTCCCAGCCGCTGCACAAATTTCATGAGAGGAGTCTCCACTCATGCTCAGAGGAAGGCAAGCTGATTACTGGCAAAGCTGAGCCGTGAATCACATCCCCATACAATTTCATTCAGAGGGCAATATTTACAGCGAATCTGTCATCCCGGCCCAAGCACATCTTCGGTAATACAGAATGTACTCATTATAAAGCACTCCTTTGGTGGGCAGGCCAATTTTAGTTTCCCTGCTGCTGCTTTTCCCCTGCACCATTGTTTATTGTACTCTCTACTTCTTGATTATACAAATGAGGTTTACTTTTTTCGAGCATTTCAGTTCACTGATAACATTTGCTGTACAGTCCCACAAATACCCGTAACAACACAGCTAAGGGAAACGCAAACAGAGGGGAAGGGAGTTGGATAGAAAAGCAGCAGAGGACTTGGACAAATATGAGCATTCTTCCTAAAAGCCAGCTTTATCATTGCAGCCAGAGACATATTGTGAAACAGCAGTACAGTCACAAAAGGTACACAATAACCAGTGCTCCTCAAATACTTACTGAAAAAGCAGACGGCTAAAGGGAGCAAACAGTGGGAGAGAAGGAAATAAAGATGCCCCTAAAGTAAGTGGTAATTCTCATCATTCCCCTCACAGGTATGGGAAGTCACCTTACCATTTTCAAGATACAGGTAACACTTAACTACCTTTTTAAATATTTAAAAACTTGCAGCGCAGCAAAATAAAGAAATAGTTACCAGCACTCAGAACTAAAACTTACCTAAAGATGGTAAGAAAGAAGAGGTGGAGAAGGAATATACAATAGTAGGGAAAAGAAAGGAAAATAGGGCAAAACAAATGCAAAGCAGGACAACGTGATGCAGAGGAGCCTCAGGGCTCGCAGAGCAGTGGACAAGACCGTGCTGCCAGGCTGGCAGAGGATGCTGCTGGGAAGCAGCAGGGTCTGTGCCCAAGTGTCAGGGTAGGTTAGGGTATTAATCCCACACGCTGCCGCAGTGATGACACACAATGTGAACATAGCCATAAATTGCACCTCTGTTTAAAGAGCTCCACAACAAAAAACTGATTTAGCTTACATTTAAAATCTGTAACTCTTAACTTATCTGAATAGGATGATGAGGTCAGGACTTTCAGGTATGAAAATATTCTGCTTTTCACCAGCCTTGCCTATTGCCTCCTTTTATCTTCACTTCCTTATCTATGCACTCATTACCTCTTTTCCGCTTTCATTTTTAGCACTTGAACAAGATGAGGGTTACCATATTTCTGTTGAAGATACACACTCATGGAGATCCATGCACAATGGATGTTAGTTTTTCCACATATATAGTACATTTCACCTGACCATTTCAAGCTGTTGTCAGTCTGAAATTTACAATCAGAGATATTGGATAACTAGCAAAAAAACCGTCTACACCAAATTTCCAAAAGAGGACACTTCCTAGCAAGCCTACATGTAAAGGAAAGGAGAAGAGAGGAGATAGAAGAGGAGGAGTGAGGAGGGGAGAGTTCATTTTCCAAATGCAAGATAAAAAAATTACAGAAAAGTCCAATATACCAGTCTGATTTTTTTTTTTTTTTTTTTTTAATGAAATGGAGAAATTTTGCTTCTTATGACTTCAGATATCTAGTAATTCAACATCCAGAGCTGAACTGATCACACAGAGCAATTTTTGTCATTAAGGCATGCACAGGAACTTTTAGGGCATGAGTAATTGGATTTAGGCATCTGCTTTAGGACTGTGCTCTGAATATACCTACTTCTCCCTAATATCTTTAATGAGAGTTTAGGATTATTAGCTCCATACAGCAAGGTGAGTATCCATATGATGTGCAGAGCCATTGAACCGTGCTTCACAAGCACCCAGCTGTTAGAAACAAAGTGAATTTCACCTGGGTTTTGACCCACTCACTGTCTGACTTCAGACAAATTGTTTCTGTGTCAGTTCTCCTGTAACACTTTGATGTTTATCTGTCACTCTCTTTCTTAATACTCAGGGCAGAAGTAACCATGCACCTGGTTATCATGAAAGCATTTACCTGGTTATCACGAAACTGCTCTGAAAAATAAGAATTAGTTTACAATTGTAATCATCTGCATATATCTTCAAAGTTTTATTCAGTCTGTGAGTAAAATAATATAGGGTCGTTTTCATCTACTAAGGAAGTCAAGCTGGGCTTTGCCCTTGTTGAGCATTGGGGTCTGCACAAGATATCTGCCAAACAAATAGTCCCTCGAGGGCAGTAGTGCAGCCCCAGTGCCTGCCTTCTGATGGATGGACATGACCTCAATAAGGCGTTGCTAATGGCACTCAGGAGGCACAGAGGCCACAGCTTTTTCCTACAGCTGTGTCAGTTCAACAAAGTTAAGAGAATTAAACTGGAATGCGAGCACTGCATGAGACAGTTGTTGAAGGTAGATCTGGATGAACAAACAAGACACTGCAGTAGCTACATAATTTCTCCCATCAGGACTGAGTTAATTCATTTTTCCACTACCTCCATCTCCCTGTCCTTTAAAAAGTGATAGTGCACCTTTCTCTACAGGCGCTGGAAAATCTAGAAAAATGTTTCAGAAATGTTTGGATCATATACATGTAACATCATTCTTGAGATGCAGATAGATTAGGTGCAGAAATTTTGCTTCCTCAGAGCAGAGACAACGTTAGTGTTGCAGGCAGAGAGGAAGGCACTGCTCTGTGCCTTAGAGAGCTGTCTTTTTGCTCTGAGAGCAGGGGAGACTGCCAGGTCTCTGCTTTGGCAAGCGATGTAGTGCAGACCTGGATGATTTGGCACACTGCAAGAGTCATTTCTGTGAGCATCCATATTGTTTCTTTAAAGTTCTTTAAACTATAAAAACAACCCCTGTGTAACATTGACCTAAATGCATTTGAACTGCAGCAGGGTAGGTGAGATGACTCTTTATACCACTGTTGGGTGCCTTTTGTGTTAGGAAGGCAGATTCCCAAAGTGCAGGTGTCTGCCACAGCAGGTAGGACTGGGGGCAATGGCAATTTCATGAGGCATCTAAAATCTGCAATTTTACATTGCTCAAGGGAAGTGGCAGGCAATATTCACCACAAACGTGCAGGCAGGTTTTCAATAATCACACGTTTCACTTCCCACCTCTTATGTTTTAATCTTTTCCTAGAGTTTCCTTCATATGCTGTTTTATATTTTTGAAATTTCCTTTACAATTCTGTAATCATCTTAGGAATTTACACCATCCTTCTTTCCCTTCACACAGCAGTAACACCCTTCTCCATTAAACCAGGCTGTTCAAGGTTCTGTTTCAAAGCCCAGTAAGGGCTGTGTGTCATGTTGGAGCACTACAAAGACTTTAGAAATAACTATATACAATTGTATTCAGTACTTTCTACACTCAGAGTACTGAGAACTAATAGAAGTTTAGGTAAAACATCATTACGGTAACTATAATGGTATATAATTTATTTATCTCAACGATAAGTAGTACTTTAGGAAAAAAACAGTCTTGCCTTTAGAGTATTCTAATAATCTCCTTTTTCCTCTTTGACATAATTTTGTCAATGTGTATGTTCAGTTCGACACAAAAAAATTCTGATGTACGTGATTTAAGTCATGTTCCCTGTGCAAGACTGTAATCGAGCACATATTTTTCATTTCATAATTTCCAGAAACACAAGTGTACTTATGGAAAAGATCTATATGCTAGAGACTATATTTTGATATTCAACGGAGAAGTGAAAAAAAGTCATTTAAAGTGCTATTATTTTCAATACCAGGAGTGAAATCACAACAGTGATCAGTGACGCACATTCAATTACAGCATTGATGATCTACTTGTTCTGAAGAAAACATCATTTTGTTGGGAAGTCAATATTACTGAGCAAATTAATTTTGAAGAGAAGAAAATCATCCAAAGAATGAAAGTCAAATACTTCGGAACATGTGAAAATACTTGCTTTTAACAATTCAGGACAAGTTTCACAGGAAACAATTAGCAACCTTCATATGATGACAGAATTTCAACAGCGGCATGAAGCCAAATAAAAATTATTCGAACTTTATTGAGACATGAGTAAGGCTGGAGAAGAGAAAGTGGCATCTGTTTTGTCTGTATCATGAATTCGCATGTAAGAGGAAGAGTATGACTTTGCTCGTGGTTCTGATTTTTCATATCAGTGCTGCACTTCATGTATTCCAGTATTGCAATACCTCCTTAGCAAATACCATGTTTAATTTAATTTGTGCATGTGACTTTTTCATATATATAGTAGCCTATAGTTAGAGTTGATGTGTGTCATTTATCCTGACATCTCACTGCCCCTCAAGGTTACTCCTTGAGGCTGAGCAAAAGAGATTTGCCCAAAGCCATCAGTATGGTTGGGTAACAATCAATCAATCAAGGAATATATTTAATAATTGTTTTTTCTATCTTTAATACAGTTGTTTTAATATAATTGCTTCAATATTGCTTGGTATTGCACTATAATAGTTGTTATAGTTCCTATACTCTGTAGTAGATCATTCTGATTAAAATCTTTTTTGTCTAATCCTTATCAAAATGTATATGTTTATAAATTATAAATTTATAAATTATAAAATACAAATTTATAAATTATATATCTGGTTTGCCATCCTCAATTCTGCAGGACAAAGCTGTATAAAGGTTCAATTACACCAGTGTAATCCTTTAGACACAAACCATTGACAAAGTTTGAGGCTGAGATTGGACCCAGCCACACACAGGCTTCTCTCTGTCAAGGAGTTTAGAGAGCAAGGGGGTCCTTTCTGCACCTTGTGACTCACTGGGAGAAGGGCTTCTTTAATAAACTTTGCCTGAAGCTGCCACTCTGCCCATAACACCTGTCCTTCTTCTGCTCTCAGATATCTTAATGAAAGTTAGATTTGTTTGATTTTGCTTTGGGTTTTTTCCACAAAAGACCTAACAAACATCCAGCTGCCTTATACAAGATTTTCCTGGAGACTTTACTAACTGTATGACAGAAAATGGGATAGCAGAAAACATTAATGTTCTTGGCAGGACATACAGGACTGTGTCTCCTGAGCCCTTATCAGCTACGCCCTTGGGCCTCTTGCTGAGCAAGACCAGCACTACTCAACCAGATAACATGCAGAAGAGGAGAAGTATTATAGGTGTTTTCAGGGAGGAAAAAGGAAGCCTTTCTGTCTTCCTGTTGGTGAAACAGGACTAATTGAAGGCTGGTTCCTTTATTTTATGTCAAGCATCATTGTTTGCTGTCAGCACTCTGCCTCTGGTGCCATCAGGGGCTCCCTAAGAACGTTCTACCTTGGTTGCAGGCCTCCAGCCTGTCCCTGCTCATTCTCTTAACTGATGCCTGCAGTCCACTACAACCCATATGTGCGAGATTGACTTAACTCAGTGCCTGCAAAAAGACTGTCTTCTGAGACTAAGGACAGCCTCAATCAACACCCAGCAGCTTTGATAAAGTACCATATATTCAGAACCAAAACATGACAGGGAAAAACACTCGGAAAACAATCCTGACTGTCATCCAAATCCCAGGCTGTCATCCAAATTCCACAGAGGCTCTAGGGCTGAAGTACCTCAGACCATCTCTGCAGAGTGTCTGTATTGGTCAGTCCTGTTCCACTCCCGAAATTATTTAGCAACTCCACTGCTTCAGCTAGTGTTGTCTGATCTGACTGAGGGCTACCAAAAGGAATAAAAGCAGTAAGAGCAGATGCCTCACTTCCCTGTGGGAACGCAACTTAAGACCACTCACCTACCTTGCCTCAGCACCAGAGATTTCCATTAAATTAGTGCTTTGTGAGGTGAGCTTGTGGTCTGAACAACTGAGGTACACATATTTGGAGCAGCAACAAAATAGTCTTTGAATATTCCACATAGCCTTAGTGTCTCCACTGGGTTTCACTCAAAACAACTCTTTTCAGTAGAGGAGAAGCCTGTCTCTAGTCTTTGTTTAGAAACAGCGGCAGGGAGATTATAGGACCAAGCTGTTCTTCTAACCGAGGCTGCAACTTTAAGAAGCTTCTCAGTGACAGATGGTAGAGGAATATAGAACCATCACACTCGCTGTATCCCCAATCTGATCTGAAATTTAAATAACTTGACTCATTAAAGGATGATGCATACACACTTACACAACGTAGAAAAACCAAAACAACCTAAATCAACAAGCTCGATTTCGATGCTTAATGTTAGTCTGTGATAGGTCATTAAAGGGTATCAACTTTGGCAGAGGGTAAAATTTCTCAGATAATAACGACAGCAACAGGAGGTTGTCACAGGCACAAGCAATCTCTTCTAAAATGCTGAGACTCTACAGTCGCAGCCAGAAATCCTGTCTCCTAAATCATGTAAGAAGGATCCAGATGAGTTATTTTTAAAAAAAGCAGGAGTACATACCTGCAAATTCTGTTCTTAACTAATACATTCAGTTAGCTTGGTATCCATGCATTGGAAGGCCTGAATCTGAAACTGTCATTTAAAATCTTTCTAGTGCCACGCACTTTAATTCCCACTTTTCTTTCCTCTGCTTCTCCTCCTACACAGCATTAGTAAATTATTTTAATTTAATGAGGCCTCAAGGGTGTTGTTATTTACATAAACTTTATTGTACCATGGGAGTCAGTAACATTTGCAATAGATTGAATCTGGATAGCTGACAAAATCTAGACATTAAGGCACCGTTTGGGTTGCTGTGCAATAATATAATGCCAAACACTCTCTTAAGAACAGTAATTGCTGTGTAGGGGAATCATCTCTTAGAACTGGAGCTTCAGGTGCTGATATGATTTTGCTTGTAAGAGCACAGGAGCTTCTTTGTGGTGAAACTGACCTGGCTGATGCTATCCTCTGCAAGGGGATGGACCATGTGAAGGGGAAGTGTCCACGTGGAGAGGAAGAGACAGAGTATTAATGTGTTGCAGAAATTTGTGAATGCAGAATGCAGGGAGTTAGTCAGACAAATAAAACTGCACGAGGTTAAGTGGCAGTGGCCAGGACCTTTACAAGGCCAAGAACCTGGAGAGGTGAAAGGAGATGAAAAGCAATTCCGTGTTTTTGTCATATTTACTGTGATAAATGTATCTGAAAGAGGCTGAATCAGGGCAGAGACGTTTTTCGAAGACATAATTTCAAAACTGCTTAATAAAATTCTGAGCACATTAAAATTATAAGAAGTAACAATCAGTAGTTTGGTTTTTTTTAATTTATCCTTCTCAACAGAAAAGGGGTTAACAGATATGTCAATAACAGGAAAAAAAAACAGTGCGGATTTTTTAGTTATTTATAGGGTTTTTTTTAAATTTTACATCAGCTACTTGACTGATTGTGACACTTTTCCTTTGATATTGTACCTGATGTTAAATTTCATTTTATACAGCAGCCTCTAACTCATGTTTCCTCCTATAGTAAGCACCCCGGTATTTCTTTCTTCCTTCCTTAGACTTTATTAACTCTGATTCAAGAGTCTAATCCAACTGAGTGTTTAGTTCTTTACCACTTTTAGTCTGAGGCATTGTGTTTCATGTCATTGCAGCTTCATAGGAAAGTGGCTATTACAGAAAAGTCTTTTATGGTGTAGGATGGCAGCTGTGGAAAGGAACAAAGCAGGAAAGAGTCTGGAAAATATATTAGGAGTTCAGTAAGAATGCATCAGTAATAAGGGGAGTACCTACATCTCAGCTGAACCTCCTAAAATAAAGGCCATTTCAATTTTGTCTGGACTCAGAGTCATCTGAAAAGTAATCATAAACCACTGCTGATAGAAAACAGAAAGTTAAATTGGAGAAATCTGTGGAGGAAATAAAAGGTATTTTACTTTGCATTTTTTGAGCAGTTTCTGTATTGAAGAGAGGAGAGGAGGCAGGATGGGCCCTGGTGTGCTGCAGCAGACTGCCAGCATGCTCTTCACACCACGGAGCTGTCTGCTGGGACCCCCTAAGAAACAACTTCCAAACACAACAGAAAAGCTTCATTCTGCTTAGATAGTTACATATTTTTTTTTTTCCTTTTAATTAAGAAGAAAGCCTAAGTCCAAGATACGCTTTTACACGTTACCAGATTTAGTACTGCTTCCACCCACTTCTGGTGAGCTCACCTTGGAAGAGGTGGTAGCACTGGGAGCTATGCGGAGTCTAGACATTCAACATTCCTTTCTAATCCTTGCTTGAATTAGCCACCAGAAAAGGCAAGTAAGGTATTTGATACAGATGGTGGAGAGATAAAGGCACAAGCTGCAAGTGCCAGGTGGGCCAGGTTAGCCTTGGGTCCCCCAGCAACTCCTGCAGGCCAGTGCAACCTCCTGCACTCACATTACATGCTGGAAAGGAAATCACAGAGGTCTGCGGGTGGATGCACCTGCTCCTTTCAACTGCACCAAGCAGGATGAGACTGCCAATTTGAATTTATAAATCAAACTGCAAGCATTCCATATATCTAAGTGTAGTGTCAAGCACTTAACCCTGAAATAGGAAAGACAAAAAAAAAAAAAAAAGGTGTGNAAGCACTTAACCCTGAAAAAGGAAAAAAAAAAAAAAAAAAAAAAAATGTGTGAATGCTTTTCTTACTTGGAAAATACTTATGGTAATACTACTCTTTCACTATTACACAGACTGTCTAGTGATCGTGAGCACAAAAAATATGTTTCAACTGTTCTTCCAAAATGCATGTGTCCTTCTGAGGTTTGTGGATGGTTTTTTGTTGCTATTTCCCATCTAAGTCAGCTATGGTAAGGCCTCTTAACATCTAGCTTTCAGCCTGCTGTGTGCATATGCATGTGAGGAAAAATGAGTTCCTAACTTAAAAGGCCTTTGAAGTGACTCATGGCAGACATATGGCTATTTTGCACCCAGACACGCCCATTTCTCTTCTTCCAAGTGTTTAATCAGAGTTATCCTGCTAAGCTTCTAAACATGGCTGGGAAAAGAAAATTTAGCTTTTCTTATGCTCTTTTGTAATTTCCCTTCCCTATTTAGTATCTGAATTCCGGAACTGGCAGGAATGTCATTACATAAAATGATCAGTACCCTTGCTCCAAGTTTTGGAAGGCTATTTTTTTAATAGCAGAATATATAAATGGACTTTTAGCTTTATTAATAGTCTACATAAAGGAAAGGAGAAATCTTTTAAAAACATCTTTCCAGGAAAATGTTGGATACTGCTGAATTTTGTAATATAAAATTCTTTCTCTCTTTCATGAAGTTTCTGCCAGGATGAAGAACTGTCACTGATAGTAATATTAAGAATTTTTATGATTTCCAGAAGTCCTGATTTTATTTGTACTTCTGAATTACATCTATTCTGGGGAGACAAGCATGATAAGTATCTTGAATACTACTAAGTGGCATGTAGATGGTCAACTATGGACAAATATAAAGACAGAAAAAGGAGTGGTTTCTTTTGATTTGTTTCAGGTGGAGCTTGGATGTTCTTTTGTTTTCTAAATTATTTCCTGCTGGCTGAGGCCATTTTTTTTCATACAGATTAAGCTATTTGAAAGTTCAAGGTAGCACAATTACTCCAGCCAAAAGGCAAGATGTAAGACAGTTTATTTGCTTTAAATGAATCTGTGCCAAGTAAACTTGAAGAAAATAGCTTCAGTTATTCTCAATCCCACAGGTCCAGACTAACTCTTCAGCAGAGAAGCAGACATCTACAACTTCCCTAGAACTAAAATACAATGAAATTTTAAGTGTGCCTTATTATTTTATTCATAAATTTTAGGCTTGAATACTCTTAGGTGAGCACACTACTGAATCAAAAGCCATTCAACTTTGTCTCCTTCTAGACAGACATTAAACAGTGGAAGTAGAATACAGCCATATAAGAGAAAAAAACCCCAAAACCTAAAACCTATGAACAACAAAACCTTCCTATTGTTTTCTCTGTTTTCACACAGACTTTCAGAATCCAAGTTCATCACAAGGTTATTAAAGTGAACCACTGGAAGGCTATCAAGAAACTAGAGGTCACCCTTAATTTCTGAAGGAATATTAGAGGATGAATAAAAACCCTCTGTACAGAAGTGTAGACAGCATATTTTAACTTGATTGAATGTTTATGTTCAGAGGCAAGACTTTCAGTTTGTATACATAGGGGCTAGCAGCTTTGTAAGGATGTTCGACTGAAAGGACCTTGGGTTCACTCAGATGTTCTATTTTCAGGCAACTGCTTAACATCCTTCCATTCACAGAGTTCAAATTCAGCCTGTCAATCCACTAGAAGAAATTCCAGACTCTAGCAAATACAAACCTTTGAATTTCCAAGTTTATTCCTGACCAATTAATGTCTACTTGTCCTTTTAACGAGAAAGAATTTTCTTTAAAAGTCCACTCCTTTCCCGTTTTTCAAAGCCAATTTTTTTTTTAATTTTGCCAAACTGTCAGACTTCAAGTGCTCGAAGGCTTTGTTCTGTATAGCTGTAATAAATGCAAAGTTCAAAAATAGTTATAAACACAAGATGTTGAGACGAGGATTTTTTGGACGTCATCGAACAGTGGGCAAAAAGTATTAGACACAGTAAAACAAAAATCATTAAAATTATTATCAGATGACAATATTGTCACTATATTAAGAATGCAAAGATTTATGGCTTCTGGCATGTAACAGTTCTTAGCATAGATATAGTGATCAAAATCAGGTAATTTTTGACGTACAAACAACTAAAGACATGACTTACAAATGTCACCAGCTGAGTGCAAGTAATGGCTAGTATTTTTATGACATCCTAGGCATATGCACACTAGAAGACTCTTAATGTCTGCTGGATTTGCTGGTGTTTCATGACCCCAGAGAATCTCTAATTAGATTTTCTTTAAAGCAATCTTCCTTTTAATTTCCATGATTTAAGAGAACACTTAATTTACTTTGAGAAAAGTTCCTTTTCCTACAGCTGCAGTTCTCCCGAACAAACACATTTCAAAGAAACAACATCCCTTCTTAAAAGTGAATTCTATGAACCACCACCAAGGCCTGTCTTTTAAGTTAGACATGTCTAGCTTTTTCACAATGCATTACAGAGAGAGTTGGATTTGATGGGTGGACTGTTAGATGAATAAGTGGTTGAATGGTCACATCCAGAGCTTAATGGTCAATGGCTCAGACTCCTGATGGACATCAGGGACAAGTGGTGTCCCTCGGGGGTCTGTACTGGGACAAGTATTATTTAATATCTTCATCAATGACATAGAGNCAGAAGGACCCAAGGGTGCTGGTGGGTGAGAGGCCGGACATCCCCTGGCCATGGCACTCACAGCACAGAGAGCCAAACGTGTCCCGGGCTGCATCCAGAGCCCTGCGGGCAGCAGGGGAGGGAGGAGGTNCTTAATGGTCAATGGCTCAGACTCCTGATGGACATCAGGGACAAGTGGTGTCCCTCGGGGGTCTGTACTGGGACAAGTATTATTTAATATCTTCATCAATGACATAGAGATTGAGATTGAGTAAATTCTCCAAAAATTTGCAGATGACACCAAGCTGAGTGTGCAGCTGACACACCTGAAGGATGGGATGCCATCCACATGGACCTGGACAAGATGGAGAAGTGGGCCCATGGTAATCTTGAGAGGTTCAACAAAGCCAAATGTAAAGTGCTGCACCTAGGTCATGTTAACCCCCAGTATCAGCACAGGCTGNCGAAAGATGAAGGGAGACTATTTACAAGGCCCTGTAGTGACAAGACAAGGGGAAATGGTTTCAGACTGAAAGAGGGGACATTTAGATATGCTGTTAGGTGGAAATTCTTTACTGTAAGGGTGGCCAGGCACTGGAACAGGTTGCCTAGGGACGCTGTGGATGCTGCATCCCTGGAAGTGTTCAAGGTCAGTTTGGATGGAGCTCTCAGCAACCTGGTCTAGTGAAAGGTGTCCCTGCCCACAGCAGGTGGATTGGTGATTTTTCAGGTCCCTTCCAACCCAATTATAAAATTATTTTTTCTAAAAATAATTTTTCATTTAATAAAACAATGGAAATAAAAGAACATTGGTCAGAGAGAGAAACCAAGGGATGAACTTGTGTTCTGGCTCCCCTGGTTCATCTTATCTTCTACAAAATTGTTCGCTAAATGTTCATTAGGCCTGGGTATTGAAGAAGGAATGGCATGAAGCAGTGTCAGGAAAAGATTTTTCACCCAGAGGATAGCTGGGCACTGGAACAGGCTTACCAGGACAGTGGTCACAGCACTAAGCCTGACAGAGTTCAAGTGTTTGGACAGTGCTCTCAGGCACATGGTGCAGTTCTTGGGTTTGTCCTGTGCAGGGCCAGGTGCTGGACTTGATGATCCTTGTGGGTCCCTTCCAACTCAGCATATTCTGTGATTCTATGAAGTGTTTGTCGGTTCCGATGTCCAGTAGAAAGGGCCTATGTTTTCAATAAAAATGAATGTTTCACAAAAACAGGTAAAGAACAAACTTCGCAAAGGGAAAATCTGCCAGCTGCCTCCTCCTATCTCTTTGCTACCTCTAACACCCTTCCTGCGTCTCCCCTTGAAGAGCTCCCTTGCACAGAAGGGATTTGCTCTGGTGTCACTGAGGACACGCTACAGAGGTAACAGGATTGCAGGAGTGCAACTGAGGACAGATTTTGGCTCACAGAATCTTTCTTACTGGTCATGTAACGTGTGATGGAAAGATCCCAGTCTGACTCTGACAGACTGCATTGGCTTGTCAAAGGGGGCAGCTGAGGAAATAAAAACCTTGTTTATTGTAACCTGGGAGCATTTGATAAGGATTGATTGAGACACAATACACACAGATTCCCAGAGTATAACACTTAGAAGCTCTTTCTGTTCAAATAGAACCGTGCTTCAAAGAAGCATTTGGGGTTTATAACCTCCCCTATCTCCCATTCATCCAGAATAAACATTTTAATTTGCATGCCCAGATTTTAATTGGTACAGCATGTGGAATTAATAGAAACCATTATCAGCTAAATCAGCATGACCCTTCTGTGAATTAAAATATGTCGCATATTTAGAACACTAAATGAGAGAATGGAGCTCTCTAACAGCTAAATTCAACAATTTCCTGTAAACTAGGAGCACACTTGGTACACTGCCACAGAGTTTCTGTCTTTGAAGTAAGTTCAAAATATTAAGGAAGAACAAAGATGCTGGTGGGTGTATTCCTAATGCTTTCTCAGCCCCTCTTCCCACTGAAAACAGTGTTCAGGCGAAAAGAAAAAACTAACTCTTTAAGGCCCCAATGTATTTGAATAGAATTGGCAGCAAATAGAAAATATATATAATCAGCTGAAAAATCAGAGGGAACAGAGAATATGAGATTATTTCTGAGTAATAAAATATGCCAAAAATTATGATGATTCCTTTCCTCCCAAAGGTACATTTGAAATGGCATTACTGAGAATCTAGGATGGTTTGAAATGACTGGAAAACAACACAGTTTAAGACCTCATTTGGGAAATTTCCTGCTAGCCTGTCTTATATAACTAATAAGAGGATTATATACTTCAAAGCTGGGTTTTATCATCCTATTGTGCTGACCAGGGCCATCAGTTCACTGGTTTGGTTGATAAACTGGAATTAGATGTCAGAAATGGACCTTTTCATAATAGTAAGTAGTTATATATCCTGAACAATTTATGATTCAAATAACCAACAGCAGCAATTTGCAAAATATGGTAGTGAAACTCAATAGCTAACTGAACTTTAGACTCCATTAAAAGTGGAAACAGTTTTGACTAAAATTAGAACAATGTCAAGACGCTACAAAAAAGAATAATGGTATTACCAGTCACCAGAAGACAGCCATTATTATGACCTGCAGTTTCCGGCAGCTGAGCTCCAGATGTAAATTTTATATTAAATTCTTGACTAAATAGTGCCCTATCCATTAGAAAGTGCTCTTTTCCACTGCATGAAAGATGCATTGATCTGCTCTACCCTTCCAGTTATACATGCACGAGCACAATTATAAAATATTTTATAGATACCTGAGGATATCATATTTATCTAGGAGTTAAGAAATTTATTCTCTAAGAAAAAAATCTGATATGTAACAGAGATAACTTATTATTCTTCTGTTAGCTGTGCCTTCACATAGGGAGAGATGACCACATACATATCTGCCATTTCAAAAATAAGTTTTTCCAAATCATGGGTTTGACCATTGGCATTGAACCTAGTCTGCACCAGTGCCCTGACCATTGTACTGTTCCGTAAAGGCTATTCAGATTATTCCTTTTGCAGTTCAGTCAGTTTCATTTCTGTGATGTAGCTGCACTCAGCTGCCTCCCTGAGCTTTTCCACAAGCAGGTAGAGTCAACCTGTATCACTTGGGCCAAGGGTCCCAGTGAAACTGTAGCCAAGAAGGAGTGGTCATGTAGTCCAAATCTCAGCTATGGCATAAAGTAGCAAAACTGCTCAGGCTGATATTGTTACATGACTCACTTACATGTAATGCAGTGATAGAACTGTTATCGTGTCCTGCTATTCCTGGAGCTCTCCATCTCCTTGGCTCACGTCTTGCACGGAGAAGGTGATGAGGCTCCCAGCCAGACAAATATTATGGTTCATGGCTCTAAAGGTCAGCTGGGAAATACGACCATCCTCTCCTTTAAAAAAAATTAATTTTAGCTCAAAGGAAAGTTAGATCATTAACCTCCTATGTTATAATGCTTCTAACGGTTGTTTTAAAAAGTAGTATATACTCACTCTTTGGAGTTTGCTAAAGCTAATGATTCTAAGAAACTAATTCAAATCAGGAGATTTCAGACTCATCAGCATGACAGTGGCAGGTCACCTGCTTCCTTCCTACCCTCATCATTCCATATTGCCCTTGGTCAGTCAGAGTTGCATGGTGAGTGGCTAAATGTTATCTCATTATTAAACTTAAGGACCAGTCACCTACAAGGAAATGAAATCTTCAAAACACAGATTGAGGTTAATCTTACGTCTGAAGGCTTCAGATGCTGGCTGATGAGGGTGCATGCATTTTCTCCTTCACCATTAAGCAATACACTTACTCATTGTTTTTACTGTGGAACAACAGGTACCGTGACAGCCAGGCAAAAAGCCTAGCAGGCTTTCAACCCAGTGAGCTTCTTAAAATGGCAGTTTCCCAGTTTCATGAGGTTTTCTCTCTAGTTAGATCACATTCACGACTTTCCCTGAGGCAAAACCAGATTTTTTTTCTTTTTTTTTGGGAGAAAACCAAGGGTTTGAGTAGGTAGCAAGTGCTATGTACAGGACAACTTATGAGTAACTTCCGTGTGAGGTAAGTAGGCAGGAGCTCTTCACAGGAAAAGAGATGACTGAGTAGTTATGGTCTAGCTGTCAAACTTCAAATGTCACTGCAAACTAACTGTGAAAAGCAGTTTTCCACTATGAGATTTTGGGGTTGTGGGTTTAAAACAAAAGGAGATTTTAGAATAATGTTCAAGGGGGTTGTTATTATTATTATTATTATTATTATAGTTGTTATTATTACTACTACTACTGTTGCTATTATATTCATTGCCATGAGATGTCACTGATCATAACAGTGCCAACAAGTTCTAGATTTAAAAAGTATGTTAATTCAATTCAGGCGTTAATGAGTATATAAATATAACAGAAGGGATGCAACCTCCAGGAATTTTTTAAAATACTGACTGCTGGAGCCTGAGAAAATCAAGTGAGGAAGAGTAATTTACAACTTGTAAAATTTCTCACAGTTTTCCCTAACCATCTGCTACTGACCACTCCACTTGCTTAGCTTAGCAAGGATACTAAGCTAAGTAGACTACCAGTCTGTTCTGCTATTGCACTCTCAGTTAAAAACAATTAAAATTATCTATTAGTTTACCTATATTTGACATATGCATAGTAATACCAACCAGTCATACAAGGAAAAGATACTTATTCATAAAATGGTGTCATTCATATATTCAGGGAAATTATAGTTGTCAGGAATATTTGACCACTCGTGTGTCGCCTGAAGTGACACATAACCAACAACTTCATACTGAATACCTGCAGTCAATTTTAAAAGAGCTCTGCCAATTGTATCTGAGGGCAAAGAGCAGGCATTTTTTTGAGTGCAAAGACGAGGCAAATAGCAGAATTTTTGCAAGAGGATGCTGAGCTCTTCTTCTATGCTCAAAACATTGTAAGAGTCTGATACTGACCCCAGCTGGATTTCAGATTTCAGTCACCAGAGTTTTGCAGAGGCAAATCAAATCAGGTCATAGGGCACAAAATCCAAAGCCCTTCACTTGCATCAGAGGAAGTGGTGGTGGCCACACCAGAGAAAGGCCACAGTGCTAGAGAAAATAGGTCTGGAAGGAACACAAAAGGAAGAGAAGTGACTACAGACCCTCGTGTTCACAGGTCCTTGCTAAGTAGGAACCACTGACAGCAGACCCCGTTCAACATGACCAGGTTGCCGGTGCTACAGGTTTCCACTTCCTGTACACCCTCTCAACAAACAAACCTAATTATTTGTACCTTCAATTTTTTGAAGGCCTCTTGTTAAAACGTGGATAGGATGTGTACCCAGGCTGCAGCACCACTATCTCCTCCACTCTCTTGCTACAAACTCCCAACATATCTGTGAAACAGGGTCCTCAAGGACAGCATTTCTCCTACCTGACATTTGGGCTTAGTGAGGCCCAGGTGTTAAAGGGACTAAATTTCCCCTACAAGCCTGTGTCTCTTGTTTGTTATGTATTAGTGCTGCTGAAGATAGAAATTAAGTTCTCATGCTTGGGGGACCTTACACTTTACACCTGACACAGCTGGCCAGGCTTGCTGAGGATATTGTCTGAACTCTAGCATTGCCCCTGTGTCAGTGTGCTAAATCAGACACAGCCCTGCTAATTGCCTTCTGGCAGCTTACGTGCCAGACACTTTATCATGGATTACCAAATCACTCGTCTTCACATAAAGAATGAGGAGGAGGAAAGAATCAAAATTTTTGATTTAGGAGACTTCCAACTGTTAATTTAACATTTACACACAAATTTACAATTTTTTTAGCTCTAGATAAAATCCTACAAATTACACTTCAGAATCATGAGTCAGACCAGGATGGATAGGTTTGGAGCATTACACAAATATCTAAGCTTTGACATAGAGCTGATGGGGAAGCACTGAGCAGAATTCCCAGTAACTTCATTTGAATAAGGAATAGCTTTAGGTATGGGCAAAGCAGGCAACTGATTGTCTATAAAAGCACACTTATGTTGGCTGTAGGAAGATCCTTGAAATGAGCAGCTAACCTCTCCTGCCGGAGTAGCCAACACTGCTTTGTGCTTGCCTACACGTTATGCACTCATCCTTTCTATTCAACTTTGGGAAGCTCCACTACGAATATGTGGTGTCACTTGTTATACCAAAGGGAGGAGTGGCTTGTAACCCAGACTACAAACTGGAAAGCACCAGTGCTTAATTCTAGTAGGGAAATTAGGTTCTGCCTGTATTGCTGGGGAAGTCAAATTGCCCACAGAGGGAATTTCCCTTCACTTAGCTGCAGCAAATTAAATTCTGAAAAGCCATGAGCTACCTGGCCATTTTGTGGGTACATCAGGGAAGAACACATTTGATTTAACCAAGTTGTCTTTGCAGAGTTTACAATTAGGGTTTTGGTTTCACTACTGCTTCCTTTTTATTTTTTCATTCTTTTAAACCAAGTACATTTGATGAAGAGTTTTTGCCTTCCTTGAAGTCTCACACTGTTTTAATGGAATTACACTGTGTCAGTGAACAGAATTCCTAACACAGATTAATAAAACACAGCTAAGGGAATATCTTTTAATGCATTTTTAAAGCATATGCAAGTATACAGTCTGGTTGCAAAGAACTGCCAATCTACAAAGTAATAAAAAGAGTATGGTGCGTAGTTTTGATTTGTTTTTCCTTAATTTCAGCTGAAGTGCTCCATCCAGTTTTGGTCACCATCTATTAGACAAGCTAAAGAGAACACAAGAAAGACCAGCAACAATTAAGAGGCTTGAATTACAGAACACAAAAAGAAGGACTCAGGTTTCCATAGTTTAGGCAAGACTAGGGAGAGCACGACAATAAAGTTCAAACATGCAGAAAAGTGAAATAAAGAATTCAATTGTCCCCCATGCCAACAAAAGGCAAGGCAGGCAGCAAATCCTTTATTTAAAAAAATAGAAGTCTGCATAGGACATTAGGAAAAATTTCCATCCAGAATTATATTTAAGCACTAGGACTAGTCAACTAGGAAAATAGTAGGATCTTTAGTGACTGCTTTCAAAATGTTATAGGATGAACAACCACTGGAGATAGTCTAGGTATATTTAAGCTTATCTGGAGCCAAAACACGTTTCAGTCTGGAGTGAACAGGGATAGCATCAAAAATCTAGATCCCTGTATTTCAAGGCCAGGCAGAACCATTTCAGTTATCTCTTCTGAGTGTCTGCATAAGGTAGGCTGGGAAATTCCAGAAGATGAAGATTGCATTAAACAGTGGAATCTAGATGAATCAGGAGACACAAAAATTTAAAAAAAAAAATATTATTACTACAGTTTAGCAAGAAATTAGGAATTTTAAACTCAGCGATCTATAACTGAGTTCCCAGGAAAAAAATACAGGAAAAGATCATCCAATGAAGTATTTATTTATATTATTTCTAGGTACCCATGAAATGAACAGGTAAGCAACTTATGCCAAACCAATCAGTGGGAAAATAGAGCTTGTGAATTTAGTTAGGAGTCTGACACTGTATGACCCGATATTTTTATAAGTAAACTAAAAAGTGTTCTCAACAGCTACACATAATTTGTTGCGAAAGTTTGTGTTCTGTTGTGGGCTTGGACCTTGATAAATATTTTCATCAAAGACAGAGATGATGAACCATAGAGTATCTTTAGAGGTTAACCATTGCAACAGGCTGCCCAGTGAGGTGGTGGAGTCAGCATCCCTGGAAGAGTTAAAATAAAAAGTGGGAATGGCACTTGGGGACAGCTTGGTGGTGAACAGGACAGAGATAGGCCAATGGCTGGACTCAATGGGGTTTTTCCCAACTTCAAAAATTCTACGATTCTACCAAAGACTGAAAATGCTTTGGAGACTAAAATTTTAAGAATTGTAGAATACCCAGACAAACTGCAGAAACAGCTAGAAAAAGGTTACAGTTTAGTTTAGGACAAATAGCATATGTATACCATTTCAGCAGAAATTGCCATGACAAATAGAAGACTGAAAGTAAATTAAGAGACAGCAGTTCTAAAAAAGAAAAAGAAAAAAACCCACCAATATTTGAATAAATCAAAGCTAAACATAAATCAGTGTTGCCATCATCTTGGGCGGGAAGGGGTGGAAGCAAACAAATGTATAAACAGGTGTTATATGCAGGACTGATAAAGTAACCCTTCCAAGTGTGATAAGGTATGGTTTTAGGGTTCAGCCCTAGGCCACATATTTCAAAAAAGATATTGAGAAAATTCTGATGGAGTCAATGAAAAAAAGACATATAGAAAAATAGTAGAAAAAAATGTTTTCAGTTATAAGTGATAAGTGATAAGATATTTTAAAGAAGACATCAGAAAAGTGCAGATGTGCTTGTCTCCAAGTTTATTGAGGACAAGATTCAAAGAAGGCAAAGTGAGGTATTACACAAACTTTCTAAATAAATATAGAACATAATTCTAATGAAAGGTCTGGAATTTTCATCAGTGGAAGACTTTGGAAACTTTTTCCAAAATGCTCAATGAACTGGGATAGGAATGCTTAAGAACACCAGAGTATTTTGGGCATTTCCAAATCTATTCATATGTTTCTGAATGTAAGTTGGTTTTCAGGAGATTTTACATTTTATTCATACATATTTGGTTGTATTTCTTGCCTGCCAACATTCTGATAAACAGAGATATCAATTCCAATTTAATTGTGGGAGGAGCGATTACTAAAAATCAAAACAAAGTCAGTGGGTACCTTTAGGAAATTATTCTTCTCCAGATGGACTGAAAAATTGTTGAGAAATCATTTCCTTAAAAAAAGAAAATAAAGGAGGGTGGTAAGTCATCTACCAGAAAGTGAGGGTATTTTCTTAGTTTCAGAGTTTAAATGAAAATGCAATGGTAGATTGAGCACTGTGTAATATAATTACTATCAAGGACATAAAGAACAAGCCTAAACAGTTTGCATTAGTCAAGTCAAATCACAAATATTTTAATTTAGACTAAAACTTTTTTTCAGGAACACACTCTCTGGAGAGGCGTTTAGTATTAAACCACGGCTCTCGTAAGCTGTAGCTGACTGTACTGGCTCTCAAGAAGTAGCAGCAGCTACTGTGATTTCCTGAACATGTAGTTTCTGACATCTTCTCTTCGCTACCACTTTTCCATTCTTTGTTGGGATACAACGGGCACAGGTAGGAAGCTGGTTACTTTGGTTTTCCATCTGTAGAAGTCCCATAAAGAGCCACAGAACAGAGCTGAGAGTTGATATATATATATATGGATATATCTAAATTTGGAAGTACCTGATTCCATATAAAATGCTACAAAGATTGTCCTTTTGCAAAAACTAGAAATTATTCTTGCCTTAGGCTTATAGCAAAGTTGAGGTTTTGTGCAAAATCCAAACTTCTCAAAATCCACCAGCACTTCCACATGTGGCTAGCATTCATCTACCAGCATGTGTGTTTAACTCCTTGTATGTCTTGCACAGGTTCCTCCAGTCTATGGATTTCATCTTTTTTAATGAACAGCAATTAACAGTCAGCTCTCGAGCTCATAAATGGAAGCCTGATGGCTACTTTCTCAGACAGGCAGAGATATACATTATGGAAGATAGCTGCCTTGTCACCTCAAAAAACCATAAGAAATGGAGGATTATCCTACCATAAAGGAAGTATCATCCCACTTAAAAGATACCTACGTGCAAGATACAAGTCATAGAAAGGGCAGAATTAGAGGGAATGGCAAATCGATTGCTTAACATTCCAGAAGGAATGAAGGAATGAAGAAGGAAGGAATAACCATGTTCCATGATCCATCTCCAACATATTTGTCCATCTCAAGGGTCACATGCAACAAGAATAACAGAACAAGCGCCTTTGCATCTTATACATGAAAGTCCTGCTAATGCATCCCTCTGGACAAAAAACAAAACAAAACAAAAAACCTCCAAAACTTTTTTCTCCCATGGTTTTTCCTCATTGTTCCACATGCAGGGAAACTTTGGAAGAGGATATGTGTGTTTACCCTTCCCTCCATAACACCATTGCAATGCAGAATAAATGGAGTAGAGGAAAGCACCTGAATATGATATCATTTTTCTTGTTTCTTGGCAGAAAAGGGAATTTTCTTACTATTCCATCTGTCTGGAGAAGAAAAAACCCACCATAATAAATTAACAGTCAGATGAAGTTTATAGTGCTGACTTTTTCAAAGTCACATAAGGATGGCCAGATGGAGTCTGCAGGAGTTACTTTAAGGACAACTGACCAGAACAGAAAAGACAAGTATTAACGTTCTCTGTCAAGTATTTTATGTAATGCCCTAGGCCTGAAGTCTCCCAGTGTTGCAAGCTACCCTTTCACAAGAACATGAAAAGATAAAGGTGTACACCATCCAAACTCAATGCATCCTTTCATAAGCTTAACAAATTCTGCAACATTTCCTAGAGCTGCTGCCCTCTCAAGCAAGGTGGAGCACACTGATATAACATTCCTGGAATTTCAGATGTGTATGGGAACAGAGGAGCTCTCAGCTTCTCATCAGTTCACCTTATCTGGGGCCACCTTTGACAGGCTCTGTGCTACACCCAGACAAAGTGGCAGTGACTTTTGCATCCATAAACTCTGTGATAATGCCAAGCCCTTTCAGTTCTTCATGGTGCAAATGGTTCTGCTGCCTGGACAAGGCTGTGCCAAAAACCTAGGGAAAACAATCAGAGACAGTGTGGAAGGTCTGGGAGGAGATGCCTCCCTGCCTCAACTGAAAAAAAAAAATCCACATCCCTCTCAGGTCTTCTCATCCTTCATCGATCACACACCACCCTCTGTACTCACAGCTTAAGAAATATCTGTATTCTAAGAGATAATACTGACAACACCTAGTTCTGCCATCATAATGTTGTTAGCAACTGTACACACTGTTAGTCACAGTTCCTGCTACTCAGATTAAAAAAAAATCCTGACAAGGCTAATGACTGCAAGTGTCTCTGGATAAAAATCCCACCAGGCATTATAATCCATCTTCTCTCTGAAAGGAATGCAAACCTTCCTCTTGCTCTGTCACACAAACTTCCTGACAAATTGCAAGTACCAGGGTATCCTGAAGTAATTGCATTTGAATTTCATCGTATAGAAGATATACTGGAGTCCTGTGTACCATATTTGTCATTTGTCATTGTGACAATTTTTAACGCCAATATGAAACTCTAAATAAATTTCTGACATCTGATTTCCAAATATGCATGCACTTTTTAACTTAAGCATCCCCATTTCATCATTTACAAGGTTCAGAGTTTTTATATTATTTCCTCAATTTCATACTAAGATCAAAACATTATTCTCCACTCCAAACTGAAAACACTCCTTTAACTAAATAAAGAGCAATCCAATTACAAAGTGTAAAGCAGAAAGTTATACATGGACTGACAAGGCAGAAGACTAAACAGTTCATTTGAAGCACTTCAATTGTATCTGCTGACTTAACTTTTTTTAGCCATTTTATTACAAGAAGAAAAATGTAATATTTTACAATAAAAGCATTATGCATGCTGCATAACTTACAGAGGGGCAGCCAAGTGTTCCCATTGTACTTTTATCCTCATAAAAGCACCACATTGTCAGAACACAAACTTCCTACCATGAGAGCTTTTTTAAGTAGGACTATTTCCCACGTTAGAACCCTAAACAGACACATTTATGTCACTACAAACACTCTTTGCAGTTAACGCTTTGTTTTTAAGACTTATTGCAAGTCAAGTATCCTCAAAGTGAAGAGACAGCACTCAGATGAAGTTCTTCACAGATAACTTGGTCCAGGAGAATTTAACTTGTCTCTCTATCTGAGAGAGATAAGAATGCATTTAGGTAACCAAACACAGTCCTTAGGACTGACTCCATAGTTCAGAAAATGGCCTTAGCAATTCACCAAATGTACCTAAATCCAAAAGAAAAATTTCTAGCTGTTACATTTGTGCTGAGAGTAGCCCGTGCCATGGTACCCAGACTCAGGGTTGAGCTAAGAAGGATCTTTGTCTGAAGGGAACTGGAATTAAACCCTCACAGATCTTTGTCCCTGGATCTAATATAGGTTTCCGCTTTCTACTTCACTGCATATAATCTTGCATCGACACAACTCACACAGACCCAGTCACTTCAAGTGATAGAGTTCCACCCTGACTTGTTGTAAACAACAAACGCCAGAGAGGGGGCATGGACCTCTTGTCAGCCTTCACTAGCAAAGCACTGGTGTTTCCTGGACTGCCACTTCACCACTCGATTGTATCTCGTTTCTGACATCCTTTCCCAAGCAAGCAAAGAAAAAACCCAAAGGGCAATGCACTCTGTACCTCCTGCCCCAGCTGTACAAGAGTCTGCGCTCCCCATGTCCTCGGCCCTGCAGCAAGGGGACCTCCACTTGTGGACATGCAGGATTAATTTTTCTGGTTTTTTTTCCCCCCACAAGCTTGAGCTGAATGTTACTCATGAGCAGAAAAGCACATAAAGCTCCTGAGCCTAAGGCTGCAGTGCATCTGTCAGAGCAGAGCTAAAATAAGGTTCAATATTTTGGCTTTCCTATACTGTACAAGATTATTTGGCACCGTGCTTTCCGAGTTTGTGAGGTCAGGCCTTCAATGTTGCTTTGTTATTATGTGGACTTAAGAGGTCAGTTTAAGGTCTTCTGAGCTTTTAATTATGGAACATTGTTTTGCTATCCATCACACCCTTCCGAACAAAATGAAAGCAGCACAACAAATATTCAGTGAGAATCACAGTTCTATCTGTGCGTGCCACAGGGAGATGAAAATCTCCTTTCAGCTTGAGTATTCATCACGGAGATGCCTGTAAGCTCCAGATACATTTTCCAGGCATTTAAGACTTGCAAATTATAAAACTTTTCTCTGAATCTTTCATACAACTATGACTCTATTAAAACTGCTTCAAAAGCTGCTTTTTTAAACTAAAGATGCAGGAACTTGAACATATCATCTTTAGCTGAAACATCTGAGCTCCTGAAGTGTTCTCTTCTTGGACAGAGTGTGTAGTGAGTTTTTTTACTCATATATAGTAAATTAATAATTTAATTTGCTGCTAGAAAACCAGCGGTTTTGGTGTTGTAATGCAGATCATAATCACCTTCAGAGAGAAAATAAATGCCTATGAGGTTAGGTATTGACTTTAAAGATGGCAGAACATGACCTCACACCTCATTCATATATTATCAAGCTGAACGGTGAGTCACTAAGCAATTTACTTCTTTGTTTGCCAGGACAAAAGCACTAATGAAAAAAATATCCCACTGAAATTCTTTTCTGTTAAGAATAGGCCAGCTGCTGGAAGTGGGGTTGTTCATGAGCCTACTGAGCTACTCACTTTATTTAAACTTTTGGCTTTGTATTGCACACCAATTTCTACCATTTCAGGAAGACTGTATAGCAAAAGTTATGATTTCTTGCTCACCATGACAGAGAACTTACACTTTGATTTCAGGCACATTTGGGATAGATTTGTTTACTATTTTCAAGGAAAAATCGTGAATATATTATATTAAGTAAATAAAACAGACTACCTACAGAATCAATAGAATGTTATTGTGAAATTTGCTGAATATTTTCTTCTTCCATGCTAGTCTGGTTTGCACAGCATCACATCTTTTAACTATCTTCATACACATCAAAATATGAAAGAGAGCATAATTTCTATTATGCAGTTCTAGAGTATTTTGGTTAACTCTACAGGATTTTTTAGCATAAAACATTAAAACTACATGAGTCTAGTATAATATGAGATTCAAAGTCACATTTCTGAGGCTGTTGTCTTTTATGCTGTGTCGGCACAAACATAGGTATTACTCTAACTACAACCCTATTGCAAAACAATTCCAGAGGCAACATCAATACCATTTTGGATGAAAAATTACTTTTCTTAAAATGCTTCTCATTGAGCCAATGACATATTAATTCCTAAATCTTAAAATCCGTTTCTTCCCAGATGTATCTTTTTTAACACTGTTGTTTTGCCTACAGGAATAGGACTACTATTGAAGTGAACTGGCATGTTTGTTAGCTGAATTTCCATTTACTGAAACAACAATGCCTTACAATGTCCAAGGGAACTTTCTGACAGTGAAGAAGCAGAGGCCTTTACAGGTAGCTCTCTCCTCTGGTTACCCGCTCTCCAGACTCCAGAGTCTGGGAAGAAATGCTATTTTTAATCTGTTTTCATGCCTTAATCCAAGAAGGAACATTTCCTTTCTTTTTTTTTTTTTTTTTGAGTGTGCATTAGTTACACTAGTTTTTAGCAAAGAGATTAAGCTAGATAAAAAGCAATTGATTGCCAAGTACACTGAGTATTTGGCACCAGCTACCCTAACCAACAAATTTTGTGTTGAGCTGTTAAATAATCTCTTGTCCTACTTCTCCATATGTGAGCCTAGAAATACCTATCTGAGATTATCCTTTTCAGATGTAATCTTCAGTGACCCAAAATAATGAGAGAGAAACATTGTCTTTCTGATTCCTGGGGCCTTTATTCTTCCTTGTCCCCAGATAACATCTTCTTGAGTTCATATTTCAGTAACTGTTTTCCAGCAGCCTATAGATTCAAATAATAATAGGATCTTCCTAAACCAAGGAAAAAAGGTTCACACTGTAGAGGTAGTACAAAAATTCAACACTGAACTGTAATTTAAATTCTCTGTGCTATTCTTAGCCTTGAAGTGGTATTCTGAACAGCTCTACAGCCTCTAAAGGAAATGCTTCATTATTTCCTTGATGGTTGCCAACTGTCTACTACTGTCTTTACTACCCTGAAGGTAACTACATACAGAAAATAAAAACAAAAACAAACAAACAAAAAAATCCAAACAACAACAAAATAGAGGCAAAACATAGAGAGAGACAACATGACATTCTTGATCAAAGCAGAATGGACATTTTGTGTTCCAATTTCACAATGAACAGAGTACTCAGAAGCACTAAAAATTTATAACTAGTTTTATCCTTTTCTTAAAAGCACCATCCCACTAATAATATGCACAAGGTTATAGAGGGTTTTAGCAATATGCTAAAATATAGCTAGAAATAAATACAGTGATAGTGTACAAATGAAAAACAATCTGAAGTAATATCCACCTAATAACTATACACTAAATGCATTTTTTTTCTTAGTTCTTTTAAACTGTAATTCCTATGCAAACCATAAGCATGGCACATCTGCTAATCCTTGTATTTTTCTATCCTACTCTATAGGAGTTCTTATACAGAGTTCAAAACCACAACAGCTCAGTGCTTCACTGTGTAATGTTACCATGCCTGTGCTTTGCACTGGTTCACCAAAGAGTGCTTCATCCCTAGATTATGAACATCCTTCATCTGAGTTATATGAAACAAATGATGTTGCCCTAACTCAGAGTATGTTGGTCCTCAATGACATGAACTAAGGTTCCCGTGCCAAGGTAATGGAATTCTTTTCCTAATTCCAGTGGACTCTAAACCATATCTTTACTTTCTACATGAAAATAAAACATGTGATGGTGGTACTGTCATAAATGAAAGGTAAAGGAAATATTCCATATTGCTCTGAATGGGAACTGGGAAGCTGCAAGAATTCAGGCTCCCATCTGCACCAGATAAAGACTGGCAAACAATTCTAAAATTTTGCACTGCAGCTGCAGCCAGCCCTGAAAAAATATTCTCAAATTTAACAAGTTTGCAAAATTACAATTCTTAACCAATTGCTCTGTTTGGCTGCCCAAATAGGCCATCTGGGTTTGCAAATAAAGTCAAAACCAAATGGTTCAAGTTAATGAAGTTTTCAAAATACATTTCTAGTTATCAAAAATATTTCATCAAATATCACCTTTGTTGTCTCCTTCTGGAATTAATCTCTACAACGAACTCTTCCCTTGACACTTCTGGTTGTGAATATATTTTCAGAAATAAGAGACATTTACTAACCTGAGACAGAGTTGTCAAAACCTATGAGACCATATGATCTTAGAATGGAAAACAGAAAAATTGTTCATATCCATGTAATTGATTGGGGAAGAAAATACTCATTAGGGTCCCACATTGTGCTGTGTTTCCTGTTCAAACATGAAATGCAGCTAAATTTAAATTTAAATTTAACATCTCTCCAATTAACATAATTTTTGTATATTTTTTTCTCTTCATCACTGATATCATTCAGAAAGTTTCCCCTATCTAGCTGAAGATACTTTCTTTAAATCTTACAAGAGATTAGCTATGTGTGAAATAACATTGGCTTCTATTTAGCTTTCAGAGGTCAGTAATAATGTAAGGTAATAGGAAAATCTACAGTGAAGATTCCGAATTCTTTTAAACAAACCAGAGTCTTCCTATGCCAGAGGCAGTCAGAGGATGCACAAGTGCTTCACTGACCATGGTGGGAGATCCTCCATCAGACACCAATTCTTGGTTCAGCAGCAATTTTCTGCATGTAATGGTTATTGACAAACGAGACTTCCTGTTAATGAGCTGATTGAAAATAACTTGCAACTGTGTACAGCATCCCAGCTACCCAGCAACACTAAGGCACCTGGTTCCAGACAACGCAGACAAGTGCTTCCAAGGAGAATTTGGCCCCTTGAATGGGATCTTCGCAGACCTGACTGGGTTCTATCTGCAGGAAGGAATCACACGGCGTGCTCAAAGGTAGCTAGAACTGACACAGATCTTTGTCTTTTAGAAAAGTTATACTGATCTCAAGCTATGCCTTTTCACACGGACAGCTTGCAACACACTCGGAAACTATATAAAGCACATCATAGCCAATGAAAGCCTCACATCCATAATCTTCAAAGACTCATAAAACTGGAGCAAATGATTCATGCTTCCTAGTGCTGCATCCTAATCATACACAGCTCACAGTTCTACATGGTTTGGGAGAAAAGTGAAACCTCACAGTTACGAACAAGTTGCTCTTAAAGAGTTTGAATTTATTCAAGCCCTAAACATGTATTCGAAGGTTGTAGTTTTGAATGCAAATCCACACTCCCTCAACAAACGTAATGAAAGAATTTGCAGGAGAGGCCCCAGGCCAAACTGAGCTTTTTCAGACTGCTACAGTGTGATATACATGGTGCTGCATGAGCTTTCTGTTCTTCACAGCAAAAAGTAGGAGGCAGATACAGAAACAATGGAGGTTAACATTCAGCACTGAACATCCCAGAGGTCATTGCTTGCCAGGCCATCTCAGTTGGTGTATCAAAGTACCTAAGACATCTCTGGCAACTCACCAATCTTTTATTACAGAAGGGTTAAAAACCTCTCACTTTTGTTATTTTTGATTCCAGATTAGTTAAAAATCGTTCTCATGAAAAAGGAAACAAAGAGGAGGTAATCGTACCCTAAATTTTGCCTTTCTCTTATTTAAATTTGCCTTTCCTTTAGTGGAGATGAAGTACATTAGCCTATCTGAAATTAAGCTACTTGGCATGAAACCAAATATTTAATAGCCTGAAATGAAGCCAAATTATTTCCTTCTTTCTTTGCATCTCTCTTCTATCTGCTTTTATCATCTTGGTTGGATCAAAGCCAGCAGACTAATATTAAAATATTTCCAGCTACTCAAGATGTCTATCAGAAAACACCTCCTATGCCTGACAGAACAACATATAACATGGGAATAATATTCTGAACTTCTCAGAGGAAAATTAAAAGCATCTTTTTAAACTGACAAATTACTTTTTAGCTACGAGTCCTGCCTAAGAGTCATGTTATTTTCATAAACTGGGAGATGATAATAAACTGCGAATAAACTCAATAAAAAATAGTAATTTTGTTTACCTCTCCATTCCTCTGGTTATGAACTGTGAGTCAGATCATCTGTTTTCTGCTAGACTGCTGAATAAGTGGAATATCATCAGCTCTGACCAAACATAAATGAATATACAGCATAATTCAAAATAATACAATATCCAAAGAAAACTGCCAGCTACTGATTTTCTATAGTTAATAATATTTATAGTCAAAGACAAACTGAAACCTCCTTGGATACAAACCCAGAGAGTATTTATTCCATTAGTGTCAAACCCACTTTCCTTTGAAATTACCTGATAAAATCAAAGTAAACTTGGACCTATCATAGCATTAACATGTCACTTCTGTTTCAGACAAGAATGAAGGATTATACAACAGAAAGATGACTTCCCATCATCCCCCTGGGCACCCACCTCCAAACTTAGTAATTTTCCTGTACTAAAACATACCGCTTATTCCCAGAAACATTATCCAGGACATAAATATAAACCTTAATGAACAATGCACTGATGTATAAGACTAATTAAATGAGTTAGTAAACTAAACATGTTTTACACAGCATAAAGACACCATCAGAAGTTCCTGTGCTTTCAGATACTGAGAAAAATAGCATAGTCATCTCAGTTTTTCAATAATGTTTTCTTGCCTTCGATTTTAAAAATAAAACAAATGAAACAAATAAATGATATGGTGTCATTGACTGAAGTTGTTTTGAAGTAGGTTTGGCAGTTTACTTATAAGCTACAACTTGCTTATAAGTTACAACTTTCATTGTCAGAAATAATCAAATTCCTTTAAAATACTGCCTGTAACTGAATATCAAAATGTCTGTGGAATTTATTTAGGTCAAGATTATCTGAAGATATGACTAAATAGGCATTTTAGTGTCATATAGCTGTCATTCTAAGAACAGCTTCTTTTTGAAGTTGACTGGAAGCACATATTCAACTCCCTTGTATGGTATAACTCCCAGTAAATTAAGTCTTCTTCTCCTTAAGCTATAGAATTCCTTTCTCAGTTAAGCATTAACCTTAGACACAGAACCAGTAAATAGATTTAATATAGTATCACAGTCTTTTCATCTTAATAAAGAGCTAACTCCAACTCATAAATGTTCTTTCTTAAAATAAATAAGCAGAAGTATGTCATGACATGTTTTCATCTCAAGAGTTAATAGAGAACTCACAAGCATCGATGCACTGTTGATGGATATAGTACTTCTGTTCATAGGAAAGTCTTAAAATTTTTAATAAAACAGCACAGAAGTTGTAGTGTCTGCCAAAGTTAATCTAGTCAAACTTTTTATATGATTCAATCACAGAAGGCCTTTACCTTACTACATAAAACTACTTACACTCATCTGATATAACCTCACAGATACCATTCGTCTCGACTTACCTTTGTACATCCAACTATTTATCTGCATCACCTCCCTATATTACTTAAAATTTGCATTTCTCTATCTTTTTCTATTCATGGAAACTCTGAATTCACTGCAGGATTTAACTACCCCAATCATTACGTCTTGTAGCACCTCGAGTCAGTAGATGTAAGCATCTTTACAAATGAGCTCTAGACAATACTACCTGACCTAAAGCACCCTTACCAAGGAATTGTAAGCAACATTGCTTCTATTGGAATGGCAAATGAGAGCAACATGGGGAATCTGTGACAGTAAGATGGGCAACAGACATACAGCTGGCCAGTGGCAAGGCTGGTGACAGCAGGCAAGTCTACTGCATCCCAGGTAATTCCAATACTTTCTGATGAAAACCACAAAAAATGTTACCTGGGGATTGCTGACTGCGCCGGTTTTGGCTGCGATAGAGTTAATTTTCTTCAGAATAGCTGGTGTGGATCCAGTCTGTTTTGAATTTGTACTGAAAACTGTGTTGGTAACACATGATGTGTTCATTATTGCTGAGCAGGACTTACACAGTGTTAAGGCCTTTTCTGCTCCTCACATCACCTCACCAGATATTAAACTCTGGGTGCAAAACATGTTGGGAGGAGACACAGCCAGGACAGCTGACCCCAAAGGATCACAGGGATATTCCATACTATGTGGCATCATGCTCAGCACATAAACCTGCAGGGCAGTTGGCAGAAGTGCCACTGCTCAGGCATTGGCTTGGCATCTGTCGACTAGGGGTGAACAATTGTTTTCATTTGCATAATTTGCCTTTATTTCTCTCTCTTTGTTATTTTCCTTTTCATTACAAACTATTATTATTACTACTACTACTACTACGACTTTAATTTCATGTCATTTCATTCCAGTTATTAAACTGATTTTACTTCAAACCACAAATTGTCTTACATTTACCCTTCCAAATCTCTTCCCCCATTCCACTGGGGCAGGAGTGAGCAAATAGCTGTAATGGGTTCAGTTGCTCTCATGGATTAAACCATGATACTGGGCTACAACAATAAATTCAGGAATGTGGGAGAAGCACATACTTGCAGGTTACTGATGTGAGAGGGGCATGGTTACAACTCATGGGGATTGGTATGAAGGTCAGTTCATAGTGGGTAGTAAAACTGAATAACGCCAAGAATCAGTTACAGTGTGTGAAAATGTAAGTACCTTTTTATAGCAGCAGAGAAGTTGATCCAACATTTCTATCCGATCAATAGAAATCTCTCTCATGAAAGAATGCAAAGAGTTTGCAAACAGTAGCTAATCTTGAATAAGCAACGCATTCACACTGGATATTTTCTCAGGGTTAGCTTTAAGAACATGAGGATGGATGTCCGCTTATGGTGACCAGCAGCCAAAGGAAGAAAACAGCAACATGAAGATTCCTCACCACTGAATATGCCTTATTAGAGCAAGGTAGCCCTATGTGTATTGCAGGCACTGATGCCAGCCACAAGGCATTTAAACTCCCATTTTGAGGACAATTGGTTTGGAATGGAACACGGTGTTATTCAGGTCTTGAAGTAAATTTGGAATAATTTGATTTGTCTAAAACAATCTCCATCTTATCTTCTCTTTGCTGAAATTCTCTTCCAGAGCAGGAAGAGATATAACAGAAAATAGGTTGATTTCCTATAACTTTCTATCATCTGACATTTAAGCTACCTGCCTGGAGCAATACGGCATTCTTCACAGCTCTCACATATTCACTGTGAATTTCAAGAGATGAAATATCTTCTTTCCCTAGGCCCTGGTGTATTACAGTTCCACAGAAGATACAATTCTTCGTAATTGTTTGTGAGGGGCATGTGGCATATATGAATGACAAGTCATATCCAAGCACCGCGTGACATGCCCTTTATCCAAAGAAAATAATCAGCCCTAAGAGAATGCAGCTGGTGTATCTTCACTTAGAATATTTCACAGAGGCTGAGACAATCTAATCACTTTTCGTATCAAAATTGTTATAAAACATTAGAGTAAAACGTGTGCTTATCATAATTTCAAATTCTTCTTCCCAAGGTGCTTCAAACCATAGACCTTACGTTGTACAAAAAGAAGTATTTACACATCTTCTTTTCAAAACCACCCCCCTAGCCTCATCTTATTCCTATCGGAGAGCATTAAAATCTGAGAGATGAAACATGATTCATAGCCCTGTAATAGGAAACCAAACATAATTTTTAACACTGGCATGCTGAGCTTGCTGCTGTTCTTTCCTTTGTAAACGACTAAACCTTAGTACACAAGTTTCAAGGGTTCTTGAATGTGAATACAAAGAAATTTGTCAAAATTAACTGCGGCATAAGGACCATTAAAAAAAAAAGTAGATGCTAAAGGAGAAAATTCCTTTGAAACACATTAAATTTTGGGCCGTGAATGCAGACAGCTAGGGTACATATTTATATTCACACTGAAATATGCAAAACTTGCTATGTAATTCAGAGCAAAAAATCTCAGGCTGGGAGAGAATCTTATTAACAGACATTTACAGGAACTTGCTCAGTCGCAGGCACTCAGGCAACAGAATCTCCTGGTGAGAGCCACTTTATCCTTTTATAGCCATGGAGTCCCTTTATGCAGCCAAGGGGTATATTAAACATAGATGTAGCACTTATAAAACAGAATTACATAACTGTACACTGACTAAACTCTCAGCTTTTGATAATTTCTATCCATTGCGAGAGAAACTTTACTGAAGTCAATGGACATTTTTTTCTGAATAAAAATACTAGGGTTTGACTCTCATACGCAGTCTCAAGCCAAACATATTTAAAACCTGAAGACTAAGATGGAGGAACAAAAGCTATATTCTGATTGTTGAATCTATCAGTCATATATGAAAAAAGATGCCCAATTTCCATTTAAAATATCACCAAAAAAAGAAGCAAAGAGGGAAGTGAAAGTAATATACCGCTGTAAATTTATTATATTTCCTTGGAGTCAGCTTTGCTTGGCAGCCTGCACTGCTTTTGAGGATCTTGGGGGAAACCTGCAGGTTGTGGAGAGGTTCTGCAGGGACTCTTGCCAAATTAGACTTTTCTTACTGAACTCAGACTGGTTTGAGAAACTCATTAAAAAATCAAAAGCTTCCTAACATATTTGTTTATGTTGACAGCTCCATTCAAATATAGGTGATGTGTTTAAAGAAATTTGCTGTAAATTCTTTCAGTAGAAGAAATGCACTAGCTTCAGTCATCCTACAGCTTCTATCCCAGCGCACTATGCTTCTTACTTCAGTACTGCAAAAAACCCCACACAAGCAAAAGCATCAAACAAACATGGTTTGCAACAGCAAAATCATATCAAATATCCACAGACTGTTAACATTCTGAGTGAAATGTTCTGTCTCACACATAGTTTCTTTGTATAGCACCAACTGCTTTCAGCTTTATACAGGCTCATTTGCAACATTTTGGAAGTAGAACCAAAGGCGTGTTCTTGCACTCATGACACAGGGAAGTGATCCTACCCACCTTTGTGGAACACAAGGCAGCATTCCAGGGGAAGACACTTTCTCTACCATATCTTGTTTTCAAAAGACAAGATAGCTGCAGAGGGGAACCTTACACTGCTTTATGTTCTTGGACAGCCAGGCAATGGTCTTTCGATAAGAAATAATTCCCAGAGCCAGAACAGCCATGTATTTTCTACTGTGCATTTTAATATTTTCAAAATGAAGACTTCAGCAATAATCTGACTTGATTTCTTGAGTCTGAATCAGCATTAATGACTATTGCATCTCCACTGTGGAGCGCATACAAGCATGGGCATAAAATGAACCCACCCGTATGAATTAATAATACAGTAATAACATATGTGCATATATGTACATTAGAGCACTATCTACTCTTGGAAGCTAATACTGTATTTAATAAGGCTAAATTCCATATCATGTAAATGATGTAAGATATAACAGCACGTTCAACAGTACTTCCAAGTTTAGGCAAAAAAAAAAAAAATTAAAAAAGAAGAGGCAAAGTTTTTGCAGGGAAAGGATTACAGACCTCACTAGACACATAGTCACCTCCAGATTAATGCAGATAATAAACCAAGGAGAGAAATAATGACAATAGGTATTGAATAGCATCCTAGAGACAAGGAAATTCAAGGGAATGTGAGGAGTCCTAGCAGTCAAGCTGAGCAAAATCTAGCAGAAAGAAAATTAAGAAAAACAGGAGGTACATCAACCACAAGCACCAGAGAAAACAGAGCTTTGTTTTACGTTAAGTACTGCAAACAACAGTATTCTGGCTATAATTCAAAAAGGAAAATATTTCATCTTAAATTGAATTAGGCTTCTAGGAAAAAGCAATCAAGACATCAATTACAATTCTGGGACAATATTTGATTGGCTTCTGAAAGGTATCCCGGCTGCCTGCAATAGTAGAAAACAAACTCAGTGACCTACAAAACCCCCCTGCAGTTCCATGTTTCTTGATAAACAGGTATTTTGTAACAACTGATGGCCACATGAACTGCAAGAAGAGTTAGGTTTGTTGTTCTGAGGCACTGCTCTTGCCTCTTCTACACAAGAAGAACATGAGAAATGGAATAGGACCTTCCTGATTTCCACATGAACCCAGACCAACAGTACAGTGCTTATCAGGACTTAAGACAGAAAACATCTGTATCCTTGCAGCCTTACAGAGATCCAAGACTCTGAACTTGCACTTATATGCTTAGTATTACCTGAACACTGGAGATTAAGAAATGTATTTAAGTTTTAAATATGCTGAAAATATTTAAAGAGGCTACATAGGCATTTAAAGAGGCTACATAAAATTTTAAAATATATTTTGGAGGTCATTAGCATGTCGTCTTTTTCTGCAACCAGAGTCTTCATCACAACATTCCTCAAACTATGGCAACTGAGGGCAGTCAGACTGGGAGATCCACAGTTCCTTCTGCATCCAAGAGAGGGTAACTGTTCTTGACCCCAATACAGCATTCCCATTGCAATTCCAGTCTTCTTTCCTTCTCTTCACAAACTTTAAAATGAGCCTCTCACAAGATATATTTAATTTAATGAACTGCCCTATTTCCATTTTCTGAGTCTCTCCAGCTCCTCGTTTTCCAAGTGTCCTTCCTTCTGCATGAGTGTAACCTAGTTGCGGTGACTGCTGGAGTGAAGGTTTCTAAAGTAAAAGCTCATCTCAGGCAGCAAGAAAATCAGCACAGGCAGGCAAGAACCATTCTCTAAGGGTGTTTGCTGGGCCTACAATCCTTCCCCAGCCTGTTGTATTTCAGTGTAAAATATATGTTGCAAACAGAATTAATGATTAAGAACATGGGCTGTTATACAGTTTGAGTAAAGACACATGAATAACCTACACCTACAAAAACTTCTTACACCAGCCCTTTCAGCAGATTCTCACACAGGACTCCTGGATGGCTGATACTGCCCTCCCCCTTTCTTCCTGCCTTCCTTCCACTCCCCCTGCAGATTTTCATGTAAAATAATACAATTTCACAGTTCAGTCAAGTAAGAAAAATGTTCAGATGTAAAAAGCCTGTTCCCAAAAATGCAACTTGCAAGACAACACTCTTTCCAAGGGCAACTCAGAGTGCACTGCCACTGCTGACTCATTTCATCTCCTTCACCTGCAAAATAAAAAGTTCCTTTATTTTGATGTCTTTCAGCATCAAAAAGGTTACAGTGTAGCCCACTATGGGCATATTTTGTTTACTTTAAATTAGCGTGTTCAAATACCAATGTAGCTTGCAATAGCAGGCTGGAGCTCAGTGCAAACTGACAGCATGGGTGTTTGTTTAACTTCCCACCTGAACTCTGCAGCCCTGCCAAGCTTCTGCCCTGCTCACACTGCTGATGTACCACAGGTCAAAGCCAGCTCAGGTACCTCTATTCCTTCACATCTCTTCGACTGCAGGTGATTGCAAACTGCTGAGTTAACTATTGTAGCTGAAGAATGCAGAAAGGTGCCTTCATGAAAAGTAACAGTTTTCACAGTAAATACTGATATGCATATGTGTTTATCTGAAGGGACTGAATTTAAAGGAGACACTCCCTCAAAATTTGCTCACAAGATGAAAAAAAATAGTTTTGATGTGAACTGCACCATTTGAAAACATTCGAGTATATGGAGTACACTCCATATAACTCCTCTGTATTAGTCCTACAAATTTGAGTCAGATTATACTTTCCTTGTAGTTGTTTTTTCCTGTGAAGTTAACTAAATGCCATGTAGTCTGCTTGCTGAAACGATTTTTCAGATCAGTAATTTATTTTATTCATTTATGTCTTCACATTTAAACTCTAAATGGGATTTTAATATTTTCCACATATTTTACAAAATTTTTTAAGTCTTAAGTAATAAAATTTTTAAGTATTTCTTAGTAGAGCACACATACACAAGAATTACCAAGAATACCAGCCCAGAATCCGTCCCTTTTTTTCCCCTTTCACAGAAAACCAAATAAAACAATATTGTTGTGATTGTCTGTACATTAAAAGTATTTCTAGGACAGGAAGGACAGCCCAGTGTTTTCAACACTTGACAGCATCATCTTAAAGCAATCTTATGATTGCCTGAAACTAATTATTAGGGTGTGCAGCTAAAATAAAGAAGAGAGTAGAGAAATAGATAGTCAGATACTGAGCTAAGTAACAATATGTCTCCTACGAGAGGATTCACTGAAAAGCTTTAGTGCATGTAGTGCACACAGCTTAAGTACTTAAAAAAGTCCAAGTGCATCATAAACACATATTACACCAGAGATAAGCAGTAAGAAGATGCCTGATAACATCTCCAAAACACTGTTAAAAGGTGGGGCTGTAGAGCTGGCCATGGCTTTCTCTGGATTTTGGCTTTGCTCTACGTTGTTTTTCAACAATGTGCAGCATTATGACTGTAAAACACATTTTGTGGTCTGTGTGACTGAGAATGTCACGTCTCTGAGCCTCCACACACACCTGCAAACTTCAAATTTTCCCACCTCACAGATTTTGCTGCGTTTTCAGATACCTGGAAAATCAAGACCAATTAAATGAATTAGGCAAAAAGAATATAACTATAGCAATGAATTTCCTGATAGCTGGCATGTAAATCAAACATTTTCTTCTATGGATCTAGAAAATTAATTTCTTTAGAGTTTGTTGACTGTTGAGTATCTGTTTCGTGGACTCATTTCTGTATAACCTTGTATTTTTATTTTTTCAGAACTAAAAGTATAATAATCTAGCCTTCTATTCAGTGAAAGCAACAGTGACTAAAATATGTTAATGAAAATTTTGTTTGGTAAAAAGTCAGAGACTCTCAAATCATGTCAAAATATTCAGGTCAAGTAATCCTTTCAAGAGAAAAAAGCACTTTTGCAGCCTGCGGGGGAGTTCCAACCCTGAGCCTGTCTCAATCAGCACATGGGTTCTATATGGTCCAACTGGGAACATGAGATTCAAACGGGAATTCTGGTTCCCTGATGTAATGGAGTCAGCCACAGAATTTCAGTAGGTTTATAAGAGATTCAGTCTCTGCAAACACAAGTTTTCATTTTGCAAAAATGAGGATTAATCTAACAATGTTACGCAAATAAGCACATATATACATATATATGTGTGTTGGCCCTGTAGCCACACAGCATAAATGTAAGCACCAGGTTAACTATTTTAAGACTTGGGCCATAAATTATGAGGTTTCTTTCCCCTGTAACCAGAAGACTAAGGAAGACAACCATTCCAGTAATATACTATGAAGTTCCAGGAGATCCCCACTAAAAGATTGTGAGATGCTTAAACAGACATAATAGTATGAAATAAAAATTTATCCAAAATAATTCCATTAGAAGCATCGAGGTTACAACATCTCCCATGAGCTCGTTAGCAGCCCAAAACAATGTAAAGAAACAGCAGCATCTGCTACTGCAATTCCTTCCAGCCACTTGTTTGCAAGTGTGACTTGCTAAAGGACAGAATCAAACAGCAGACAACTGTTGTAAAAGTTAGGTTTAACCCTGCCTCTTTTCACCTCTTTTTGTGTAAGTATGTGTGTAAAAATGTCAGCAATTTTTGCTATTGTTGTTTATACAATGCAGAAAGCCATGAATATTTCATTGTACAGCTAAATTAACAGCACACCACAATTACAGATTTCTTCCCAAATGCACTCTACTCTGGACTTCAATTTCCTTTCCCACAGTAGAAAATAGGCGTTTTTCTGCAAGGAGCTGCTGTTTCAGAACTCAATGTCCTTAACCTAAGAAGTCTGAAAGAGATTTTCATTTAAACAGTGCACACAAAAGAGAATTTCTCTACTTGTACTTCAAACATTAGCTGGCAGATGTACACTTACTTGAAAACATAGACACGGCAGTCAAACAGAAGCACCAGAAAAGAATTAACTCAATGCAAGTAAAAAAAAAAAATTGTACAAATTAAAGTTCTCATAAATTTTTAGATCTGAAAGAACATACAGAAATATGCTGTTTGGAGGATTAGCTTGACATTAACCTTTTTCTAGTTAAAGGTATCTTACACAAAGTCTATTTTTCTCTTAACACATTGAGGTATTGAAGATTTAAGCAGCTAATATTTGTTGAACTACTGGCTCTACCAGACACAAAAGAGTCTAGATAAATTATAGATTTGCAACATGAGTACTAATATGCAATATATCTGAGGTCATTCACTAATAGACATGGTTTTAATGATGAAATCACTGGAACTAATGAGTGAGAGTAAATGACAATGAAATCAATAGCCTCAGTATGATGAAAAGCAGATACACACTTTTTCACATTTATAGTTCTTTTGCTTTTTATGTTTGTATTGACCAGTGGATTTCTTGTGATTTTTCTTTTCTAATCCATGCCAGATCCTAATTCAGTCAAGCTTTGCAGTATTTCTGCACAGACATTTTATTCAGAAGTCTCAGAGCATTTACTAAATAATGTCCAGTATGATGGTATTAATGATGATGAAATACCCATAATTTTTAAGTATATTTATCTTTCAACAGGTTTTTTTCCTGAGCAAACAAGACTTAATGTTATGTACTTTCCTTCGCATGATTCCAGTTCCCTTCCTCCTCACATGAGATTTGCAGCTTTTGGACTGTTCCACCTGAACATGTTAGAGGCAATGAGGTCTCAAGATTAGTTAAGCCCTTGTAATCTTTGTAAAAAGCAGTCATGTACAGGATCTACATTTAAAATAATAATTTTTTTTTAGGCCTACTGCTACAGTCAAAAGCAGGAACACTTACATGGCTGATGGGGACTGCCCTTAAAGGGAAAGTAATAGGTGAATATAAGTACAACACAGAATCATACTATAACTCAGTTAAGCAGTCAATGAATGGAGGGACACCACATGAAAACTTGCTTTAGTTGTGGTATTCACAGACCTACTTTTTTAATATCTGGATCAGTAATAAAATCCCATGATCCTAGGCAATATTTTACATTGGATCCATTCAGACCAGCATCCAGGAATGGACTTAAGAGAAATGCATATATGCCCATATTCTTCCTCTTCAGTACAAAATTAGCCCTGTTCTCAAGTTACTGTAATCAGCTGCCTGAGCATAAATGTACCATCACCCTCTGCTGGAAAGAGTTTAATCTACAGTTACAGACAAATGACAGTTACCTGCAAATGACAGATACAGAACAGAACTTAGGAACACAAATCAAAGGCTGCAAAACACCATTTTATAGATAATTATCACCTGCAATAGTGAAGATAATTGCACTGGACATTTGCAGCATTAGATTACATCCTTTAGATGTCACATGATTATTGGTTAAAGTGAAAACTCTATTAATGAAATATTAATTATAAGTATTTTTTACCAATATCTTATCTCAATTGACAATTAAGTAAAAAATTTCAGTCCTTAAAGCATATGTACAGGATTTCCACATCCTCAGAATTAAAATATTGGAACTCCTACTCCTTTATTTGAATATGTTACTGGTTAGTTTTAGTATAAGTAGAGCTGTTTGCTCTGTTTGTGATATTAAAGAGCCATGGTAAGCAGAGAACTCTTGATGCCCCTAACACAGACCTAATAAAAATTTTAAAAAATCATTGGAAACATGAGACAAATAGGAAAAGCCAGCTGCTCACATACCAAGGTTGAGAGAACTAAATGAGTAACAGATGGTCCAGACTACCTCTGGCCATCGAAATCGTGCCCAAACAATATACTACTCAGTTGTGCAGAAGAGTGGAAAACTACATAGATTCAAGTGAAGGGAAACACATAATGGCTTGAGGGTTCTATCAATGAACTTCTTTTCATGAAGCAATGTTAATGGACCACCACCTCTCTCTGTGAATCTCTTTTAATTCAGAGCTGCAAGCAACAAAGGCTGTCCACTCTCTGGAAAAATGTGAGATGAAACGGGCTATGAAAACTAGTTGCATTTCTACTGTTAAAATAATGCTATATATAAACTGATTTTGTGTTTCCATGTGGAAAAATGCATGCAGTTCTAGTCCTTCTGTCTTAGAAAGAATTAGCTGTTACAGACATAGCTGCAGATGTGTGATGAAAACATACCAACAGCACAAGCACCAGGGCATATTGGAAGAAAGATGAGCATTTTTTTTTATTTAATGGCAACATTTCATTTAATTTTCAGCACATCTTGTCAACGTACTGGCACTGCTTGTTCCCAAGTATAACAGCCCGGCTTGACAAAAAAAGGTTTAGGTATCTCACTCAATGGCACAGGCATTTATGGAGAACGTGGTAGATGACACGGTAGTGGGGCGAACCCTCTCTCAGGCTCCAGGAGGCATCAGCTGGAAACAGCAGAGGACAAGTTCAAAGCAAGTATGACAAGGTGGTTTCCACACAGTGGGCAAATAATGGTGAAAATCTTTGCCACAGTATGCTGTGGACACTGAATTTTCAATGTCTCTAAAGAAAACCCCAAATGGACAAATTTATTGAGGAATAACACAACAAAGATGATGAATTACAAAGACACTCATCTCTGGCTTCACGAAAACACGTGTGACTACATATTCTTATCCTCTTCCCCAGGCCTCCCGCACTGTGCAATATCACAGAATGTATTGTTTAGGCTGGCCTTTCCCTTGATCTGCTACAGTCTGGTACAGACAGGCTCACCCCACGCCCAGACTCTGTCTAGTCCTTCTGATGCTTAAAACTTGCGTCTTTGTCGAGTACTCTACATATCTAAATGTCTTCTGAATACACACGGGTCCGCAACTCATCTCTCCCCTCTCTCCTGAATCACAGAATAATAGACTTAGTTACGTTGGATAAGACCTCCAAGATCAAGTCCAACCTTTGACTGAAAACCACCTTCCCAACTAGACCATGGCCCTAAGTGCCATGTCAGGTGTTTCTTGAGCATCTCTAGGGATAGTAACCCCACCACTTCCCTGGGCAGCCTGTTCCATTCCTTAAGCATCCTTTCAGTGAAGAAATTCTTTGTGAATTGGCCAGTGCTCTCCCGAAGCTCACCATAGAGACAACAGATACATGCACCTGATGTTGCCTCATCCCTTCTTCCTCATCTCACATGCTCTCTTAGCTGTTAAGTAGTCCAGTGGCTAGAACAGTCATGAAGAGAGAGAAAACACTGGATACATTCCTTCTTTTGGCCTTCTAAAGGGAAGGTTAAAACATAACCAATAGATGGAGCATGAAGTTCAGTGCTTGCCCAAGTGCCAGAAGAGTTTGTTTTTTGTCCCAAGCGCCAGAACAGTTTGTTTTTTGTCCCAAGCAAAGATGTATTTTTCTATCCATAAGGTAGTTTAAGTATAAAATACATACTGTCTGCTGATCAGGGCAAAGCAAGAAATGGGGGCCTGAATCTCTTAAATCAGAGGAGAATTGAGCATAGGACCCTCACACACCGGGGAGAGCTCTTCAGCTACTGAGCTGTGAAACCCACAAAAAAGAATGCCAGCTTCTTACACCAGTTTGAAAGAGAAGACCGGCTCCTTGATTCAACTTCCTGCACAGACAAACCTTACACATCTAGCTTCAAAAGAAAATCCTGTATTGCAAACACAACACAAAGAGAAGTGTGGTCCTGGACAGTGAAACAAAGAACTTTCTGACATCTTTACGACTCTCCCTTTCTGGAGAGTTCGCTGTTGTCTAGCATAGGGAAGCTTTGAATCCTCTCTTTCAGTTTCTTACTCCATACTGTGGATGCCATTTGTCTCTCTCTTTTTCTTTTTCTTCCTTTAAAAAAAAAAAATAACTACAAGACAGGAAATTAATAAATAAAACTGAAGCCATTACACATATCTGACCATAAGAGTGATGAAAAGAAATAAAAGAATTTATCCTGATATGATGCTATTATGATCTGAACATCCCATTGCTACAGTTTAACATACAGATTGCTACTAGCTACAGTTAACACTCCCAGACAACTTCTTGCCTGGCACTGACCTCTGAAAGATGCTATGGACCAGTCTAGCATCAACAGGAAATGTTCATGTGATTTTTTTCCTCAGCACAGTTCCATCAAAATAAACTTGAAATTCACTTTTAAAAATAACCTGGTTCATTCTGACTGGGACTAAATGATATGTTCAAAAAGTCCTCAGACACTGGATGTGGGAAAGACAAATGCTTTCAGCAAAGAGGTGGTTTGAGGACAGATAACAGTAATTTCTTCAAGTCAGCACAAATGCAGCTGAAAAAGGACACATGCCACAGTCTAAATCACCAAAGAAATAACAAAACTACCAGCTAAGATGAAGAACTGAGCAACACTGATAATCTAAAAAAACCTCCAGAGATATTTCACTTTCAGAGTACTGGGTTTGAACTGAGAACAGCACATCCGGGAAGACAGGCTGAAATGTGAAACTAAATTGAGAGAGACAGAATGGGGTGAAGAGGTAAGCTTGGGAGTCGCCTGCAAAGAGAAGCTAGCAAAAGCTTTCACAGTGCTTTATACCATTCAAACATTAAGAATAAGGAGGGTAAAGAGAGGGAAAGCAGGACCCATGGATACGTGTGAAAGAATTCAAATACAGAAGAAGAGATGATGTTAAAGGAGACTCTTAAGCAGCTGACAGAGGATTAAGGAGAAACTAACAGAACAGAAAGAATACAGATTTATCAAAAAATTAAAAAGTGGAATAGTATAGGAAAATGACAGGATTATCCATGTCAAAAGAAGTTGGTTGAATAAACAGGGTAAGAATTAGATAAGAATTCATTTAATTTTTACTTTTATATATATATATTTGTGAGGTGTTTCTGGCCATGGCAAAGCTGAATATTAGAAAGATAAATAGAACAATTATACAAAGCCCTGGAAAAGACATGCACTTTCAGATGAAAGGATTACTAAAATATCTGGATTTATTTTGGTGTCTTTCAGAAATCTCTACAGGTCAAGTGTGTCCATATATACTCATCCTTGCCATTTGATTATAAGATCACAGTGTACCTTACTGCCTCTCAAATAATAATACTTTGACTATGCCAAGTTTTAGCTGTAATTTAAAGACACATTTCCAATTTCCAGATTTCTGTTCCATAAAAATTTCCTAAAAAACATGCTTATATAAATAAGGTCATTTCAGGTACACCCTTAACAAATTAGCAGCTGTTATATCACTATTAGTCACTGAGAAACCCAGGCTGTTCCCTCATTCAATTATGATGCTGCCAATTCCATTTCCTGGCTTTTGTCTTTCTAGCAGCTTGGGGAAAATTCATTTATGCTGTCCTATAGACCTAGCAGTACTGCACCACAAGACTTTGACCTTAGAAAATGAGGAATGGTCACTGATCAAAAACATGGACACATTTTAGGGTGAAAGGCACATAAGCAAATTGCATTAACATCTATTAAACTGAGGAGGAATACCTGTTGTAGCTCAGCCATTTAATATAGCAATGTTAATCTGTTAAAAGTCATTCTGCTTTAAGATACATCTTGTACTTGTACATTTAGTGTTATGTCCAGTCAGCTCACATAGCAACTAAACTTCTGTGCTTAAGGGACAGAGACAGCTAAAAGCAACAGTATTGTGTAATAACCTAATTCTCAATTCCTGTCTGGAAGGCATCTTTATTACCTGAATTCACTAGCTATGCTGGTAAGAAGAATAAGCCTAGTGAAACACAAACAAAACAACAGTATCCCCTATAAGAAATTTGGAAACCTTTTTGAATTCTTGACTACTTTGGGGCAAGCACATAATTTTTATTTCTAGTTCTAGAATGCTTTTCCAAGTGTAAAAGCTTTTAACCTTTTCTCTAATTTTTGCACTGTGTTGTAACTATTTGCCTTTGTTTTGACAGGTTAAACAAAATCCTTCCGTTTCTCCTGCACTTGCTCCAGGCTGAGACCATGCTTTGCAAATACAGGTGACTGAATAACTGTCTTACAAAATACTATCAGTGGCTTGGGCACTGCTGTTAATAATCTGTCACACTATCCCTTTAAATATACATAAAGACACCTTGCTACACCTTTTACACTCACATGCTTTTCTTGTGGTAGTTTTCTCCCTACAAAAGCAATAGGCAACTGCTGATTTGCAGTCAGTATGTGATTGACAAATAGATCAGATTGTTTTTCTTTCTAGTTATGAGCCCCCAGTTGATGCCATCACCTATGTGTGAAATGTTACAAGCTATATTAATAATATTTATCTTATTTCTGGAACTTCAGTATTCCAATACACTAAGTATTTCCCATATCAGCTACTGGTTTCTCTGTTGACGATTTCTCCCAGTTTTGTCTCAAAACAATTCTTAGAATTCTTCTGCCCTTCAGTGCTAATCATTAATGAAAACATTAAATGACACTGACCATAAGAGAAAAAAATGGAGTCTTTCAGACCAAACATCCATTTCAGAGATGCTATCAGCACACGTCCATTTTAGAGATCTTATCAACACACAAGACTGATTTTTACCAATGCTAACCTAAGCCTCAGTCTTACAGTTCCTCACTAACCTCCTCCTTCTGTAGCATAATTAATATAATAGCTGTTTCTGTTTCAAACACTCAATGAAATGTAGGCAGGCTTCTTTCAGTGAATCATTTCAAGCTGAAAAGCACTAAGTACAAAGTAACCTGCCTTTTGGTAAAGAGAAGTCAAGTATGATCTCTCCATCTTCATCCTTATCCCCTGCATTATTTTTATTAAAAATTATTGAAATAATATAACAAGTAAGTACTTACCTGAACCACTTCTCTACCCTTTACTTTTTCCTGTATGTTTGGGTCCTAAACAACAATAGTGCTGCTGGAAACAACCTAGTATGCCTCACTTTTGTGGGATGGAGCTAATCGGGTTTCCTTCTTCTCCTCAGGCAGTCAAACCCCTCTTTCCCTCAAATACAGGCAAAATTCATGCCTTCCACCATGTCCTTTATTATTCCATCTTCACCCTAACACTTGCTTTCTTTTTTTGCAAAGAAAGGTATTAAATAAATTTTCCTGTCCAGAGTGTATTTAGTCATGGCCCATCCTTGCTTCCCAATATTGTTTTTATGTTGTTCTCTTTGCATGTCGCTATGAGGAAAAAAAAGAAAAGAAAACAAAACCAAAACAAAACAACAAACCCAAACAACAAACAAAAAACCCATGCACAAAATACTTGTTTTGGGTTCATTTGTAGGGCTAAACTTAGCTTCACTTCACACAAGTCTCATTTTACTCCTACTCTTTCTGACTTCCAAGGTATACTTTTCCTTGCTAATCAGATTCTTTTCCCATTCCTGTATTTGGTTCTTCCTTGGGCACAATTCAGTTAAGGAAGTTCGACCTGCCTGGCTTCCTACAGGCAGCACTCAGCATTTTACAAGATCACATCCTGCAACGGAATAAATCTGCATAAACTAACTGTGCATAAGTTAAGCCTCAGAATGAAAACAAGGTTCTTGATCTACCAAAGAAATATACTCTGAAATCATTTCCCAACAGAGGGAGGGCAAACCCCCTAAACTCATTTCAGGAAAAAGATTTCCTTACTCTGTGGAAGAAAACTATATTATCAATAACTTACCTTTATTCAGTTTTTCCTTATTGAAAACCAAAATGTCAGTTCTTAAACAAATGGACATGTGAAGCTGTATGCAATTACTAATCAGCATCTCTTATAATGAGAGAATAAGCAATTAATCTGCACATCAATCCTCACAGAAAGAACTACAGTCCCAAGGATGCTAAGCTTTTTTGCGGTGCAATGGCTACATACGGATGTTTAGGATTTGCCTACCTTCACACCTTATGAGGCTACAGTAGATTCTTGAATTTATATCTCTGTTCATAAAGGATAACAAAAATTATTATCACCTGTTATTCAAGCAAAGCTGAAGAATTCAAGGAGATTCTGAAATATCCATGCTTAATTAATTATAGATTATGCTTTGCATTTGATTAATGATTGATTTGGGCATCCCATTAAACAGTGGGGGTATTCCTAAGGCTGGTCTTTCCTAAAAATATGCTAGTTCTGAAAATTTTTATTCAGCTCTTGCACTTCTAGTGTCTCTGTATTTTATTGAATTCACTGTTTTCAAAGAAGTGGAACAAACTCATCTTCCTTATTCTTTCATATCTGTGTTATCTGAACACACACTCTGAATACAATCACATAGCCTTGTTTCTAGCGGCTAAAGTAGGGGAAAAATAGCATATTTCAGAAAGTCTTCCTTCCTTCCTCCCACCCAGCAGCTAACTCTTTTAGAGCCAAGAACAGAAAGAAAGAAAGATGGGACCTGCTTCAACCCAAGCTTTTTGAAATATTCAGTTTTCATGTGTCTTATTTTTAACTACATGATTGTAAAGTTGTGTCAAGAGTTTCCATCAAGTCAGATACATCTAAAACCTGACATTCTGCAGCTTTCCTTTTAATATATTCTTTTTCTATACAGATGTGAATAGTTTTTGGAATTTTATTACCCAAATTTTAGCATATCATTTACTTACTGTTTTTACTGATGTCTATAATAAAAATCATCATCAAAAAAGGCACCATGATCCAGATTGTTTTCAGCAGTATTAGTACAGGCAAGAAGAACTAATATTTTACCTACAGAATGCCAGTCAGATGCAATTAAAAGCTATTGTAAATTTTGAGGATTTCAGAGAACTCTTAGCTGTCACAACTGTCTAAAAATATCTGTCATAGGGAAAATGTTGGGTTTTGACTCTTACCAATAAGTTTTTCAAGGACAGACTGTAGATTTGCTCAGAAGACACATTTGCACAATATGGCTCTGGTATTTGTGGATCTGAGATTTCATTTACCTTGTCAAAGACAGACTTGCGTTTTGCTTGGCTGAGCAACCTAAGGAATGGTCTTCCTCCAGGTATTTCATATCTTCTATTACTTTTTGGTATCTTCTATTAAAGCTTATTAACTTTTCATGTTTCATGGTTGCCCACTAGATCAAGAACAATTTTTTTCTTGCTTTTTCTTTTAAAATATAAAAATCTGTTGGTACCATATATACCAAGGCTCTCAGTATCCAGTACTAAATTAATTGTTTTGGTTTTCTAATGCTTTACTCCCTCCAGGGAGTCAATCATGGATGAGATAAAATACACTGACAGTATTTTCATGGACAGCCTGGTCTGTGAGGAACCCTTCCCAAACCTACATTAAAAAATATTCCTAAAAATTTCAGCTACAATATGACAGCTTGCTTGACTTTTCTCTTTATCAAGGACTACATCCAACTCCACAATGTGCCAGTTCTATAGCTGGAGGCTGATGCTTCCTCTAAGGTTTTCATTACAGTAGCAGCAACCCATGTAAGTGGCATATAAAAGTTCCCAAATTCCTAAAATCAGACAGTAAAATTGTTGCCCTGTGATGGCATCAAAGCCTCATATGAAGCCAGTGATATTTGGAAGTGCTGGCTTAGAACAGCATTTCTCTAGCAAAATCAAAACTGAAGGCCCTAATGTGAACAGAGACAGCTGTGCCCTGTGCCCAGACATGCTCTAACATTCTTTAGGAGGCAGAGGGAACACTGGCTGAAGACAGTCACATAAGGGAAGTTTATTGTCCAGCTTGCATTTCTTCTTATTTTATTTCTCGAAGTTCCTCTCTGTGGGGGACCCAATGTGGCATTTATCTGGCCTTAAAAGGACTCAAGCAGAGAGATGGGAGGGAGGTAAAGAGGAGGTTGCTCTCATCTGTAACACAACTGGAGCCTAATACTGCAGCTCTCCTCTTCTTCAGGATATCCACATCACCAAGCACAGCACTATCAAGGCTCCATCCCTTTTTTCTTCCTTCTCATTCTAATAAACTCTCAGTGATAACCTATCATATTCACAGCTGAAATAATGGCCATTTTCAGACACAAAGACTGAAAATGGAAAACAGAATCGTAACATTCCATTGTTCCTCCCCTGTTGCTTTTTAATTCATTAAAAATGAAACAAAAAATCTGAGTCTCCATTTATGAAAAAAAGGATTACTTATGAGTTATAACCAATAAATCTTTACATGATCTAACGCTTTCTTTCAACTGAAATATTGACTTTATTCAGATGACCTTAAAAGACCTCCAATATCACTGGGAATTTACTTCATAACAGAACACAATTGTCTCTCCTTTGCGTTATTGTACTGTAAAAGATCACCACATGCTAATAAAAAGCCAAATAAAGGAAGAACCTAGTTTTGAAAATTAATTACTTTGCCAGAAATCTTTTCCTTTCCTTAAGCATGGAGGAAAGGTATAAAGGATGCTTGAGAAATATATTTTTCTCCCGGTATTCAAAAAGGCAGGTGCAAAATACCAGGCTATGCATCCTAACCCAGAGAGGGGGCTCCCGGTCAAGGCCAGGAAAAGCTCTTCTGTCAGCTGGGCTCTGCACTGTCAGTGCTGCCAGAAGGCCTGGCTTGGCAGAGCCTCCTCCACAAGGTCACCCTCAGCACCTCTGTTGTGTCCCCTCGCTCCTGTCCACAGCATCCCTAAATGACCAGCTGAGGGAATACAAAATTTTTGTTGACGAAATATCCACTCTGTTTATATATGTTCAATAAATAATCAAAATGTCTTGTTAACTCATCACTATTAAAATCTCTATAACATCAAGCAAGGGAATAAAAACGACTCATCCAGTCAGAGATGAAAAGCAAGCAGAGCTGTTTCAATTTTCCAGCAGCAATTCTGACAGGCACAAATTCTGCCTCAGACAAAAAAATGACTTGGAGTACTTGAATAAATTACTCCCAACTACTTCTGTCAGCAGTGACTGTATGATACACCTCTCATTTTTAGCCATTGAAAAAATATCTGTAATATGTTCTTTGAAGACCTCTGGTGGCAAAGACTGAGCACTGACCTTCCCTCTAATTTGGATAAAAACACAAAGTCCCCACCAGAGAGGCTCATGCAGTGATTTTGAATGGAAATCCTGTGCACCTTCAAACAGCTTGTACAGTGGCTGACTGCAATTTTGCTTTAAGACACAATTCCTGGAACTAATATATCACTGTCCTCATAATACCCAGCACCATGAACAATTGCATAACTAGAGCTGAGCAAATAATTATGTTAGCTTCTTTTTATGCTGCATGGAATCATCTATAAATTGCAAGTACTGTAGACATAATATTAGATGAAAGAAAAGAAATAACATTTATTCAAATGGCTAATCATTATTACAGCTTTTTTCTTTTGCCTTCCTTCTTTCTGAACCATAGGGTTAAGGCAAGAAGGGATGAATGCTTATGACATATTCCCTCTTTTCCTTCACTTCAAGAAAAAAAATCCATTTTCCTCTGGTTTGCTTTTAGGGCTTTTTTTGTTGTTCAAGAAGTCAAAATGATCCAAGACACTCTGTACAGCTCAAAATCTGGCTGTAGATCATTTTGGACACTATATCCTAACTAATAATAAAATTCTGCTTTCCAAGATGTCAAACCGTCTCTCTCAATGGCCCAATTCTATCTAGGTTTTGTTTCATGAATTAGCTTGTTGTCAACCTATCCAAACAGCTTTACTTCTTGCTCCTTTCCTAAATCAGAATGATAACATCCACAAAATCACAAGAATATAACTGCTGTGAAAGGTTAAATTGTCCTCTTAGTATTTTTAGGTACTTGTAAGAAGTTTTAGTATATCTATTTCCTCCAGATAGCAATAACCATATATTATCAAGAAAAATGGGTCAGGAGTAAAAGGAAAGATTCTCTCAATTTGTAGCTCGATTTCACACGAAAGGAGGAAATTAGCATCCTATTTTTCAAAAAAGGCAGAAATGCACTCTTTCATCCACAGATTTCCTACACAGATCAAACGTCCAAAGAGATGCTTTCTCTTCTCCAGTACCATCAGTAAAAGTCACCTCTGTGCAGGAAGATGTTTTAGCATTGGAAGAACCTAAATCTTTGAGGAATCCAAGTCTCTGCAAGACACATATTCTCCTAAATGCTGAACACTCCAGTCTCACAAACTATTTTTTTTCTTTATTTAAAGTTGTCATAGAACTTCATCAAGCTCTAAGATTAAACTAAAGTGGTCTGATGGAGTTTAGTTGCCCCAAGGTCTTAGCACATTTCTAAACTTAAATATCAGATCCAAAGGGCTCATTACCATGGAAAAAAACTCATTCTTCTTACTGTAAATGAGAAATGACTGTGACAAAGCTGATTTGTGTAGATATCTTTACATATTTTTAAATAAAACATATTTAGAGAGGATTTTCCCATTTGTTTTTTCACTACTGATCACATAATAGTTTAAACTATACCATCCTAACAGTTCCTTGGTTAAACTACTGTGGAAACAGGAGCCGCAATGAAAAATGTCAATTCCACTTCAGATTTTGCAACTTTCAACAGCTGCAAAAGATCCAATCAGGGAATATGTCAATGTGTCCAAGTCTCATGGCTTCACTGTCTTATAAAATTATTTCTGTTTTAAACCATCCTATAAGCTCTTCATAGTCAAAGTCACAGCTTGATCTCAAAGCATGATGTACTTCATGAGCAACTCTAACAAGTATCTTGTAGCTCCTGTGTGAATAAGTTAAGTTGAGGGGGAAACTACAGAAAAAAGAGCAAGTCAGAAGGATAATGAACTGTATGCAAAATATGCAGGGGAGAGCAGCATCAAGACCTGAACTTGTTTCAGAATATCACACCACCACCCATATAATTGTGAGTGAAACAAACATCAAAACCATTCAAGTAGTCATTCATCTCTGATACTGCATTACAGATACCTTTGGACTCTCCTAGTCTTCCTCATGGGTGGACAAAAGACATCAGGCTGGCACAGGACTGTTGCTTTGACTGTAAAAAGGGTAGTTTTAGAGATTTGAGATGTGCATTCTTAAACATCAAGGAAGAAAAGAATACCAACAGCTCATCTTTATTTCAGGAGTTTTATAGAAGCCCTCAAGAAAAACAGTGAAGGCTGGGAACACATCTGGTTCAGTGGAAAGGTTACAACAACATCAAAAACATTCAAATGTCTAAACAAGGGACTTGCAACACTTTCAACAAGATCCCATTGTTTCCAATTTACAAAGTCAAAACTACTAATCTCACAGAGAAAACAGAAAGATAAAGAGGAACAAAATGAATGCCCGACAGGTGAATCTTCATAAGGTTCAATTACCTGTACAAGGACACTTTGTTCAGAGTATTATTGTGACTTTTTCTAGAAGCTGTCTCCTACCATGTTATCCTATAGCTGTCTCATAGAAAAGAAGCTGACAAAGGTAATCTCAACTTTGCCTTGAGCAGACAGGATCATAATTTATTTTGTTGTTACCTTTAACAGCATACTGTGTCCCTTACCTTTAGTATGCAAAACCAAAAAGAACTTGTGCCAAATTCTATTATTAGTCACTTGAACACAAAAATAGGAAAATTCAGCTTTTAATGCTCAAGTATAATAGATAGTATCAGCAGACAGAAATTAAAATACTTCATTTTATACGCATCTGTAAAATATATATAATTTAGCATAGAGACATCAAGAAAACACTGAACAAGTTAGCTCAAATACTAGTTGTAATAACCCTCCAACTTCACAAAAATCAGTGTAAGCTCATTCATATTGATTCTTCTACAACTAAAGTGTAGAGAATATCATAGCTATTGGTGTTTAAAGTAATTCCCCATTACTTGAAAAAGTGCATTTTACATACTACTACTACTACTACTACTAATAATATTGTGGCTTCACCCAGGATGGTGTGAGAATGTAAGCTGGGCAAGTTTGTAGAGATTTAGTATCTTTCTTTTGACCAAATTATACAGCCAGAATAAAATTAGACGAGCTTCTGAACACTTGTTCAGATCTGCAATGCTGTCTGAATTTCCCTCAAACAATTGTGGAGATATGATTTGAAGCTTCAAGTCCATGGGAAACTTCCTATAGATGTTGTTTGGTCAAATCATAGTTCTAAAGCCAGTTCCCATTAGAGCAAACTTATTTATTTCTTCCTCTTGCTGAATTGCCAAATTTCAGCTGTGATGAGCGAAAAAGATATAGTTCAAAAGTAAATAGGTAAATAATTCACTAGACTGTCAATGAACAGAAATTAAAGCTTGAGCTATAACTCCCTCCAGCACTAAGCACAATTTTCTTGACTCTTTCAGTCTTGTAAAACTGGATTTAAAAACTGCATGTTTAATACTCTGCAGATCTAAGGAATAGTTTAATATTCATTATTTGGCATTTACACTATAGATAGTCTCAGGAAACCCAATACAGTTGTCTCAGGTTCTAAAACCAAGATTCTCAGTTTTCGTGAAATTTGAAACAGTGGAGATTTTCTTAGTTGATTGCTAAGCTTCCAATTCAAAATGTGTGTTCAGACGTACAGCTTCCATCTAACTTCAGCAAAACCAGGAATCTGAGCCCAGATGACCTGAAGTCATCTACTCTAGCCAGGAGTGAAACCATTAGGAAAGCTGTGGAATGTTGTTACTTACAAAGATGATGGCCACAAGGAGATCCCTCTGTTACCCAGACATCGTCTGTATTAATCAGTCTCTTCAATCCTGAAATTAGATACTCACCTTCCTAAAATAAGAAGTGAAGTCATGACAAGTATCTATCACCTTGGAGAGTAATGCCGTAATTAGACCATGGCAAGACTGTCTTCATTGCCATATCTGATATACTTACTCCAAACTGGTGCTTTGAATATCTATCCAAGGTGAGCCTTCTTGACACTGCTTCCTTTTTTTTTCCAAAAGACATTACTCAAGTTTCTCTTCTAAAGTTATATAAAGTATCAAAACTCAATGGGCAAAACTCAAAATCAATGTTCCAGTGATTAAGAATCTCTTCAGATTCTGGCAAACAGATTTAAAACTCTTCAGGTTTTAAAAAAAGTCTTCATTTTTTCAGCATGATTTTCAGCAATGGCCTTCTGCATTCTAGGACAGCTCCTTAGCCATGAGTAAAGTTATGCAAAGTCTAGTTCATCTTTCAGCCTCAGCACAATAGACCAGGGAATGCCTCTGAATATGAGAATTGCTGAGCGTGGCCTCTGAATCTCTGCTTTTAGATATGGTTCTAAAGTGGCCTGCATGGACCTCAGTCCTTAAATACCGCTGTACTACTTGAATGGCTGATACTCCAGTGACATAATTATCAACTGAGATGAGAATTTAGGGTTTTAATGACATACACCTAGTCACCTGGGTATCTAAAGATGCCTAAAGCCATAGGTATCTAACTACTCTGAGTGTCAGGAGGAGCAGATATAGATGTCCAAACCAATTCATACTACTCATTCCACATGCCTGAATAAAACAATCAATCTGCTCCAATTCTAATGCTTTGCTTTTTAAGATGGTTTGTATTGACTATTTCAAATGGAAAAACCTAAGGGGACCTCTAAACTCTCTTTTATAGACATTTTTTCTTGTTTAGGATTTGAAGAATAGATTGTATTGAGACAGTATGAAATGAGAAAATTCCTAAAAAAAGAGCTGCAATCATTCAAAAAAGAAAGTGGAAGTATGTGGTCTGAAATTTTATTATATTGAGTGCATGATATAAAAACTAATTTCACCTATCCTGTTTCCAGGAAAATATGGAGATTTTAAATGGAAAATAGTAAGTACCATGTCAAAAATTTCTCCACAGAGCTCTTAGCCCCAGATAGCTTGTGACTGCAGCAAAATGGGAAGCTCCACTGATGACAGAGGAAGGCCAGTTATTCTGGGGCATTGCTGTGGCAGGCCTTTTACAAGGATCGAAAATAAGCCTATCTGCAGAACTGACATTTGCCCAGAACTTGAGACAGATAATGAGTGGCATAATCCATAAAACAATGGTGAGCAAAATAACTGCTCTGTACTTATCCTTTGTGATCCTTCAGCAGTTTTATAAAAATTGCATCATGGCAGTAATACTTTAAGTTTTTTCTAATGACTAAGCTTTTTACTAATGACTTTTATTCATTAGTAATTACGAATGCTGTTCATCAATATCCTTTTAGATTCTTCAAATGTTTTCAGTATCCTGCAATACATATTCTGCATAATTATGGTCTAAACCAAACATTTCCTTTTCAATAATTTATACAACCATTTATGCCTGTATTACACACCAAGTTTCTTTTCTATGACAGCAACATACTAAAAACACAATGAAGAGTTCAGGTTATAATCCCAAGCATTGTATTAGGCCTCTTTTTGGTGATTTTTATTACAAAAAGTATGCAAAACAATTGCATTGCCCTATGACTTGCAATATTCCCTTTATATAAATGTAAATGCTGCATTCTTCTGTGTTTGTTTGACACACTGTTTTGATTCTGTATTTGCCTTTTGTGTTTCGTTACTTGATTAGTGAAAATAAGCCTCAAACTATTGCAAAACTATGTTTCTTCTGCCCATCTCACCCTCACTGTTCTTGAAAGAACTGGAGCCCTAAATGCATTATCTAAGGAAACACGAGTTAGACAAGCAACTGGTTCCAATTGCAGGTCATAATCTCCCTGCCCCATCTACCTCATCTTGCTAAATCCTCCTAAATCCCCTAGCTTCTGCTCCTCTAATCATAAGGGTTAGAAGCTGCAAGGGCTGCTTTTCGCTTCATTAAAATTTCCTTTTAATCTTTTATAATCTGTCAGCACAGTACATAAACACCCATCAGAAGCTTATTCCTTCTAATTTCACGAAAGGGGATAATTTTACTATACATTCCATATTTGCAAAGTTAAGCTGCATTTCACACCACCATAAACCTTGGTCAGAAGGATGAATAGTTAAGCAGTTGAGCAAATGGCATTTACCACTACAGCTGGGTGCATTATTCATTGTGAAGCATTTATTTGGTGAAGTTAAACCTTGGTTTTGCTTATGAAACATCCAAAAGCTGATCCCAAATTATTTCAGTACATAGGGCTCTTTTCAGAAAGTACATTTTGAACTGTGTTGTTGCCTGTGTGCCCTTTGCGTGACCGGCTGCCTAAATCAAAACAGATTAGTTTTCCTTCCTGAGGGGGTGACTAAAATTTCTTTTAGAGAGGAACAACTGGTTACCCAAGCAGATATTGAGTAGGTCATCCATCTTCTGCTACAAATTTTCAAAATTTCAGTGAGAAAAGAAGCTATTATCTAAACATTCAACCCAATTATTAACATATATTTCCTCTAAAAATACTGTTAGTACCTTACAAGTCTGCATAACTTACATATCTTTACAGTTCTGTAGCAGAAATGCCTTCAGATACATCCTCTAGGGAACCATACCATATAAACTACATTCTCTGAGAGGTAACATAAGAGACGTCTCACTCATGAGAGCAGTAATTTACCCTCACTTTCCCCCTCCTTCCCTTTGTAAAAGTACAGATGGATGTAAATTGGAAGGAACCACTGGACGCAATCTAGTCCAACCTTCTACTCAAAGCCGGGCTAAATTCAAAGCTTTATTATATCCTATTCTCATTCTAACCTTTCCTTATAAGCACCTCATGACAGAATATGTTAATGGTCAAGAAAAAGGGAAAGGGCAATTTTCAATTTTCAAACTGATGTTGCTTATATATGAATTTCTATTATCAGGGTTTCTATTCTTGGGGTGCTTGATCGGTTGGTTCTGGTTTTTGTTTGGTTGTGTTGTTGGTGTTGTTGTGGGGTCTTTGTAAACACAAAGCATTGAGCTCCTCTGCATTTTTAGAAGTGAGAAACAAACATGAGTAACATGACTTCTAGTACTTTATTCCTTGTACTACTGTAATCAGAAGACATCTCTAGGCATAAATATAGCTTTAGACCAAATCCATTTGGAAATATATAAAGTTGTGTATTGCATGAAGGTCTAAAGCTCTTCCTTGAAAAGAGACTCCCTGGAGCTACCACTTGCAAATTTGGTGAGACACTGTTTAGTAAGTATTTTCTCTTACATAGCTNAATTATGTGATTCTGCACTCTCCTCAAAACTGTATCGCATGCTGTTTATTCTGCCACTCTCCCTAGTTTGTTTAATGAATCTAAGTTCTGTTGGGTTTTTTTCTACCTTAATTATACATTTATATATAGCTAGACATGAAGCCAAGTATTGGAATTGCTACTCCAGTAAAAGGTTCAACAGAGTAACTACAAATTTATAACAGTGCAAATGAGACTACAATTTGCATTCTGTTAACTGCAGCAGAAACTTTTCAGAACTTCTTCCTTGAAGTGAGAGTGAAGTAAAAAACGTAAGGCTAAACTCCAACTGCAAATGACCTCCTTGATTGTATCTAAGTACTATAAATGTTTTCTTATTCCACTTTTTTTTTTCCCCTAGAAGACAGTGAAATGAGTGGGTGTTTATTTGAAGGAAAAAATTACTCTTTTGCTCAAGGGAGGGGCTTTGCTTCCATTAGGTTTTCATCTAAAAGTCATGCTGCAAACATTTCTTCCATTCTAACATTTACACAGCATAAAGGAAAGCATGTGAATTTATAAAAAAAATATAAATTAACAGATTTGATTATAATAACTTAAAATTTATTCAAATTTTGTTGATGCTACACATAATGAGGAATATGCATCAGATCTAAAAAATAGGGAGTAATCTCTGAAGTTAACAGTATGCAACACCATGAAAAATTGTTATGAATAACTAATAATTAAAATTTAGCAGTAAAAGCTCCATGGCAATACTGTCAGTCTCTTTTAAATCTTCTGTCACTGATGTCAACATTGCATCCCTCTAGACTTCAGCTCCAGCCCTGTACACCACTTATATGCTCTCTCTCATCCTGTGATGATTTGTCCTCTTCTGCCAAACAGATTATATGCCATAACAACTATTCTACCCTCCACTGGAAACAATAACTGCAACATTAAAGGATTTTGAAACTGCTTACCTCAAAACTGGTTTGAAATTAAATATCCTATTTCTGTAGACTGGAACTGAGCACATTTATATTAAAGTATTGAATGTGGCTAAAAATTCCCTTGACTTTCCCTAATGAAATTCTGTAACCTTCCCAAGCATGATAGCTTTCAAGCTTCCAGTATGCCACATTCCCACTTCTTCAAATATTGCTGAAGACTGCCAAGCAAAAAAAAAAAAAANAGAAAAAACACAGTCAAGTCATAGACACAAAACTCAAACAAGCAGAACTAAAAAAGCCAAAAAAGAACACTTAGAAGTCTATCCAGCTATTTCTCCTGCTGGCTGAGACCAAGACAAAAAAAGTTAATCAGATACTATTATGATTCTTTAAAAATAATTGATATTTCTTCAGCTTACAACAACCCCCTATGTTCTGAAGGACACAGAAATCTCTGAATGAATGTCTGAGAGAAGTCAGCTTGACTACCCAGTCCAGTCTCCTTCTGAATAGCAGTGACTGGGATAACCAGCTCAGAAGGACCCATAAAGTATCTATTTCCCATGCCATCATATCTTAAGCATTACAGAACGCTTCCAATAAACTAAGACCTATAGGAAAGAAAGAATCAAAGGTATAACCACTGGAAGAAAGAGGAAGATTGAAAGTATCACTACTATTTTGAATGAGACACATTAAATCTCAGGACTGAATTGTTCTTCACAGGGGTTTCTCCCTCCACTGACTCCAAAAGTGGTGAAACTACTACATACAACATCTATGCTTTAGTCAAGGTTCTTTCATTAGGTAAGATATGTCTCTGTTCTCTATTGAATACTTCTGAAATCTGCTTTGCAACCATATCTAGACACCTAAAGTTCAGAGTACCTTTAAAGGACAAGAGAGAGAAACAAAGACCCCTTGCAGGATTTGTGAGGCTGAGCTGTCAGCATTGACAGGGGAGGCTGCTGCCCTGGCTATCGTACCTGAGCCTAAATGCAGGATGTGCAGCTCAGAGACACCCAAAAGCATCTGAACAGAAGGAGTTTGGGGAAAATAGCGTGTACATTCTCAAATGGGAAGACAGGCAAGAGCCAGGGAGACTCCTGAAGGCTGGAAAGCCTGAGGGTGGAAAGTATGAAGGTGAAAAAAAAGGCCTCTTTCTAAGAATCCTTCACCTGATTGCTACAGGCTTCCCACCAATACCCTTTCCTCTACACACAGCACCCCAGTGCTCTGGACTCACCCCTGTCTCCGAACACATACACACACCTGACAGCAGACCTCTCTTTCAGTCAATCTGTTCCCTAGTGTGTGTCAGTAGGATATTGGTCACAAGTTTTAGCAAGGGCATGTCTAGCCCAGAAATGCTGTATCAGTTATTTAACAAATATATTACTATCTAATCAATAGAGCCACACACTTCACATCAGTTTAATCCCTCTAGCTAATATTTTTCAAGGTAATAACTTTTAGATCACATAAATAACCTGTCCTCTTCTGTAAAGACATTTCTGTTTACAGTTGCAAGATATACAATTCACTCTTAGTTCACTTAGTTTAAGGTTTGCTTTTTGGTAACTTGACTGTCTTCCCAATAGTTTCTTTACAGTATTGAACTCAAATAGTACTTAGGAAGGTGCTTCAGTCCATCCTGCCCTTTCCTAGGCATCTTTTAACATGGAAGGTAAAATGGTAACACCACATTTGACATTTAAACTTCATCCCAGTTCCTTCCATTCATCCACAGATTCAAGCCAATGGCTTGCAACAAAAATACAGTTGATTTATTTAACCCATAATTCTTTGTGTACATATGACATTTTCAGAAAAGCCCAGTAGGTATATCTCCAGAGAGAGCAGTTGTCCAAACATACAGTCATTATGTTGATTTTGTTTAGTACCTCTTGAATGCCAGGCTGGCTGTGTTCTAATTCTGCTCATGGTCAGCATAATAATATGCTTACAAGAGAAAAAAGTAGCACGCTTCAGAAATTCTGTACTGTCCAGTTCAAGCAAATGCTTTATTTAGATTTGCATTGTAATGAAATCTGGTGGAACGTTTTCAAAAGGCAGGTTAGTGTCTTTAGAAGTACAAAAATCATCACAATATCTATGTACCTTATAAATCTAAAATAAAATTCCATTAAAATTACTACTAGGGTTTAGAATCTAACCTGTTATATACTTCAAAAAATCCCCATGGGAGCCTACATTATTGAAACATTAAGTATATAAGTTGGGGTTTCTTAATATTCAGTTCCAAATGAGAATAAAGTATAATGATGATAATAATGATAATAGCCCATTCCAAATCAGTAATAACATGCTATTAAAAAACAACATAAAATTATACCTTGTTATTTCTTTTAAAGTTATAAAATAAAGTCATCTGCTAGCGCATATCTCTTGTGTAAACACAGTTACAAACCTAAATCTTATTATCCTACCAACGAGTCTTACTCTTAAATCCACTTCAGTTTTACCCTTATGCTACTGGGTAATTTCTCCAAGAAGCAGGCATTGTTGTTTTCCCCATTCTTCTTTGCTTTCATTATCAACTTGAGAAGCTTTTCATGGCAAGTTCCATCTATGTATTTGCACAGGATTTTCCAGAGAGTAGGCATATCTGCTCTATTAAAACAACAGTAAAATATTTGACATGAGCTTCTCAGCTGTAACTGGATTAGAGGGGATCATTAATCACACAGGTAAAACACTACACACCTTCAGAAAGAGAGGTGTCCTACTCTAACAGTTACCACTGGGAGTTTCAGGAAATGTTTAAACTTGCTATCTATACTTGTAAGCAGAACAAACCAACCACACTCCTATACAGACAACACGGGCCAAGTCACCACCACCTAATGCTGGCTTCCGAAACGGGGAAGACACTTGGGCCTGTCAAAGGTCATATGTAAGGAATCACAATATTGGTAAGAAGTTCAGACACAAACACACCTTGAGATAAACTTGGAGACAGAGGAATTTAATGTATAGCCTTAACTGTACTCTTGGTGTCAGTGCTCCGTCAAGAAAAGACGACGTAAGTTAAGGGTCTTCTGCCGAAGTCATTTGCAGCTGCGTATCAAGTAAAATGTATTCTGAATAAACGAATAAATGTGGATGGCCACACAAAGACCAGAAGAGATAAGGTCCAGGCCAATACTCACTATCTACCCAAATCTCTGCATATGGTTCCCTCCTACAGATTTATAGTGTCTGATCTACAAGGTGACCACTAATTTATTTCCACAGAATCACAGAATAGTAAAAGTTGGAAGACACCTGTTGTCTAGTCCACTCATCCTGCTCAGGGCAGGGTCATCCACAACTGGTTGCCCAAGGCTAAGCCATCTGGTTTTAAGTATTTCCAGTGATGGAAACTCCACATCCTTCTTAGAGCAATCTGTTCTAGAGTTCAACTGCCATTAGAGAAAGAAAACAACCAAACAAAAACTTTCAAGTAGAACTTCCTGGTTTTCAGTTTCTGGCCATTTCCTCTTGCCCTCTCACTGGACACAACTGAAATAGGCCTAGACAAATCTCTTTCACTTCTTTCCATCCCATACACATTGATAAAATTTCTCCTGAGCCTTCTCTTCTCCAAGCTAAACAATCACAGAACTTGAGTTTTAAAATTCCGACTCCTAATCACCTCCAATTACCTAGAGGAATGTGTTGGTGCAGGAACTGATTTAAAAAAACCCAACCAAACAAAAAGCCTTCACAGGCTGAAATTTGAGTTTGAAATGTAAACCTGCACTGGGACATCTCACTGATAAAAGCATGCACATTTACAGCGCAGACAGTCTTCTGTCTTAAGCCACACTTTCCAACAGTGAAAACAATCCTATATTGTGTCCCTCGAGAGCAGTGATAAAGTGTATTGACTTGATTACTGGTTTAAAGGAATGCTGAAAGCATAAAAAGAGGAAAGAAACAGATGGAAGATTTCCTTTAGAGGAGACACACTAAGATCAATTCTTCATTCTAAAGAAACGAAATCAAGCATAACTTAGTAGGAATGAGAAAGGTAATATAAAGATTCTGTAAGAGATTTAGTTCAATAAATTGCGCTTCAAACAGTTATTAAAGACAAGAATGATCAAAGATGAAGAATGAATGCTCACTCATAGAATATTTAGCTAAAAGCAAATGCTTCCAACTATGCACAAACCTGGATAGACAAAAATTACTGCAGATATTTATAGGTAAATACAGCTAAGCAGACACCATAAAGCTGCTGTCTGTCCTGTATAGAAGAATTATTTATCTTTCCAACAGCATAACCTACTGGGCGTTTAGTCCTGCAAAGACATAAAAAAAAAGCACGTCAAACGTTCTGCCTGTTTGCCTTCTTCAAGGGTTTTTCTAAATGGTTGTAAATAAACTCATAAAAAAGTATCTGTTACCAATGGTAAGAGGCCTACCCAGATTATCTTCAAAGCAAAGGAAACAATTTTTAACATCACATCTTCAAACTCCAGCTTCAAGACCACTGGGTTAGTTACCCTGCTGAATAGCATGGCATACTTTAGATCAGCTTCTTTCATTCTGAATTAAATACAAATAACCCCTCTAATTGTAACCCCCTGGTCCAGCGGGAGTATGTAGTGAAGTCCACAACTTCTTCCCTTTGCACCTCAACACACATTAATAAATATATTAGTAGTGGCCATATACTAAGTCCTTGTTGCTTGTAACTCTTCTTAACCCATTTCTAGATGTAGGACAGCCAGATCTTTCAAGAAACTCAGTTCTAAAAAAATTATTTTACTGTGTATTTACCAAGTAAACTGCACAATTTGTCATTATACTAGAGAAGGCACAGCCCCTGTAACCATTACTGGCCTCCATTTACTAACATCCTCCAACAGTTCATGATCCAGTATTTCCAGAATCAGAACAGGATGGGCTTCTTTAATACTATACTGGACAGCTACTTTCATTATGTCCATCAGAGATGCACTGCCAGTATGTCAAGCTGTCAATAGACTCTTTCACCAACAGCTGACTCCGAGAGCTGCTCTCAGGAAAAACCCACTTCGTGGAGCTCCAGAAGGAAACCTTCATCTCTGTCTGCGATAAAAGGAGTGTATGTCTTCTCCAACAACAGAAAACCTGAGTACAGAAGAAATACCAGGAGAAACTGCTGCATGACCAAGCAGACTATAAATGTTGAAGCTCTTTCTCCTGTCTGATAGGACACAGAGCTATCTACCCCAAAAACTTGGTGCAACATGACCCTAAGTAGAAATAAGGAAGTTTTCATCTCCCCATCTCTTCCTCTCCGCTTGAATTTTCCATTCAAAGTCACCACTTGCAGCCTCATAATATGAAACAACAATGCAGGCAGAATTTCATAGATCCGTCACCCACCTGAAGGCGATAAAAGTTTTAAGCAAAATAATTCAGTACTACAGAAAATTCTTGCCTCAAAAACTGAATCTTATTTTTAGATTCCACCTTATGTTCCCTTGTGTTACACTCCACTTGGCCTAAGTAGAAATTAATACAGGAAAAAGGATACAAACTTGAAGATTTCCAAGCTGTGTTTTTGAATCACCTTTTTTCAGTTTCTTTTAAACAGCAATCTATACAAAGTGCTAAAGAATGATCCTCCAATGAGACTTACAGGAGTACAGTCATGGGGGGTTTCTGGTAAGCAAAGCTGAAGAACAGGAACACTGCAGCTTTTAAGCTTTCTTTTTTCTTAGCTTTTAAGTTTTCTTTTTTCTTAGCTTTTAATAGTTACACAATACTTAAAGAAAAAAAAAGAAAGCCCAAACAAAACCAGAGCTTTTCTCTTTTTTTTCTTACTTTATCACTGTAAGGCAGCATTAAGCACCCCGTACAGATGAGTACAAGATCACAGAATGATCAAATAGTTTGGGTTTGAAGGGACCTTAAAATGCATCCAGTTCCTATGCACCTGCCATGAGCAGGGACACATTCCACTAGAACAGCTTTCTCTAAGCCCCATCCAACCTGGTCTTGAAGATGAAAGACTGCTGTACAAAGCTACATACATTACAATGTCTCAACTTTGCCAGTCAGCAACAAAAAAGTAGAACAATGTCCATGAGTTTTCCCCAGCAGAAGGTGAAACAGTGCCACCCACTGTTTTTCCAGAGTATCCCCTGCTGCAGAAAGCTGAAGAAAGCTACGTTGTACTTCACATTGACTGAAGTGGCAGCTCACGCTAAGCCTTCCTCCCTCACTCCTAACACTGGGTTTTACTACTAGGTGACACATCTACAGTGGTATTTCAGTCACTAACAGAGCTGCACATAGGAAAATTCTTTGAAACTGCTCTACTACAGCTGAAGTCTCAGGACAGACAACAGGCTGAATCACAGAAAAAATAGTGGGTTTTATCCCTGGGAGCAGGAGTTTCTTTAGTTGTACATGTCAGTTTTCACAATCACTAGTTGTACGCAACTCAAGTGAATCTCAAGCTGAAGAACAGAACATATTATACCAATCATAAAAACTGCCATAGGGTCAGAATATCTAACTGCTGTTTTTCCCATCCTTCCATTCATTTTGTATCATCCCTTAATCAGATGAGACAAGAAGTATCAACCACTCCCTCTTAAGCTAAATCACAGGTCATTCTCTATAATCAATATTCTTACCCAGCAGTTTATCTTCTGTTACTACAAGGAACATTTATGTAATCCAAGGATCAGCAGTTACCAGAACTGGTAACAGTCATGCATTGTTAAGACAAAAAGAGCATTTAAGGACTTCTCTTAAAAAATGACCAGTGCTTGTACACATCTTACTTACCTTATCTCTTGATGGTGGAGAAAGCGGCAATGCTTTCCAACATAGCAAAGTATCAGTCAAATAAAACTCTACGACTACTTAATCTTCCATTAGAAAAATACTTTGTAAGCCACTTTACAATAGAGAGTGGGCTGTTGCTCACACTGAAGAATGTGCAGGCCAGTATTTCAACGATTCAGTACTCTGTTTAACAACAAACTACTTGCCTCTTCACAAGAACCCTGGAAAATTCCAAAAAGGTCAAGTAATGTGGAGAAAATTACATAAAATTCTAGGCACATTTAGTTACCTCAGAACCAGTTACACTTCACTGATAGGTAAATACCACTAACCAGTCATTGTATCTTGGCAGTGCCTGTTTCAATAGGACAAAGTGGGTAATGTTTTAAACTAAAAGAGGGTTGATTCAGGCTAGGTACACTGAAAAGTTTTTTACAATGAACATGGTAAGCCAGGTTACCCGGAGAGGTGGTAGATGGATGCCCCATCCCTGGACACACTTAAGGTCAGGATGGACAGGGGTCTGACCCACCCAATCTAGCTAAACACGGCCCAGCTCACTGCAGAAGGCTTGAAATAAATGACCTTTAATGATCCCTTCCAACCCAAACTACTCCATGACCCTAGCTGTGGCTGGGGTTCAGTTGTGGTCTACTAAAAACACTTGGAAGACATCCAAGTATCAGCAATGAAAACATCAAGATACCAACAGCTGAAATCAAGGACCCACACTAAAGGCAAAACTGTAGACTCCAAATGCATTTGAGAGTTCTCTCCGTGGCTCTGGAGGTGACAGCTTAAAATTGTGTATGCATGTTCACAATACAGTCTTTTGGAAGCAAGTTTTATCATGTTTATACTACCATGTCTAAAGATTTCTCTTACTATGTAACTAAATTGCCAACCATTCATAAAGAAACACTTTTTATTCTGAGCTCACTTTCTCTTTAGAATTAATAAGCATTTAACTCCTCTCAGGAACAAAATTAGAAATTTATCACTAGTGCTGAGTATCAAGACAGCTGTTTCCTAGCGATACTCAGATGGTCATATGAATTAATACTTTGTTGTGACAGTTCAGCACGGACCTGTGGATCTGCTACAAAAACACGCTCACATTGAATTAGCACAGTAGGCTTTTAAAAGTAAATATACAAAAGACTTTAAGGTATTCCAGCCATTTATTTGCCAGTATACAGTATACATTAAAAAAAAAAAGGAAAGAAGGCCCAAATAACATAAAATATGTATATAGTGTTTGCTAGACAAATACCTGACTAAAATCAAGGCATAGTATAGCTCATACTTCATGGAGTCACAATGAAGTTCAGGCACATACTTAATGTGTGGTTTAATGGCTTACAACTCTTTTGGTCTGTTCAGTAGAAAACGAACCAACTGAAGCAGAACTTCATCATTAAAGCCTTTCACATTGCCATCTTCCACAACATCATACAGTGGCTTACTGTCTGTACCCCAACAGATATTCTTTCGAGGGTTGTTTTTAGTAGTTTCTGCAGTTAGTGCTAAAGTATTTAGCTGGTAACAAAAGAAAGCGAAATATTTTCCGTCAGTCACTACTGCCTGCGATACAAAAGGACGAGTCACATCTGCTTCACTCCAGAATCCTACAAAATAAACAAATATAACAGGACTTGAGACTTCTATCAGCACGCACACCTAAACCCTAGTCCCAAAATAAAGAAAAACTCTGGGAACTGCAGCAGCTGCCTTGTAAGGAAAAAGTCCTGTCTGCTTTAGCAATACAAGCATTTTTCACACAGACTAACAAAAACACAATCACCAGTAAAGATTATGTCCAAGATCAGGGACACAGCGGCATACTTGCAATTTGTACACAGTTCTCCACAGTTGATAAAAGCCACTCACTGATCAGCCAAGTAACTTTTCCAAAACAGTTAAGTTACTAACGCATTCAAAGTCCTGCAAAGGAGCTGAGAGAAGATGTCTTTTTGCTATTCCATGGTTCTCAAGATGCAGTGAGCATTTGTTTCATGACAAAAGCATGCACATGTATGCACGAGGATAACCGACTATAGTAACCAGCCAGACACCAAGAACACTATGTCAATAAGTATTAATGTTTTAAACAAACGCCACTGAGCACTAACAGTATGTTAAAAATATTTACATATTTATGCTTGTGTACTTGTACACACACAGGTATTTTTCAAGAATATTACTATTATGTGCAACAATGCTAGAAACTGTTACAAGAGAAAAGAAAGTCATAGATTTGAACAATGCTGCCCTTACAACTCACGATCTGTTTACAGCTGTGACCAGCTCTGAAGACAAGATTCGCTTGACTTCAATATTTTACATTCATAAAAGAAGTTAAGCTTTCTAAGACACCATTACATAAAAAAAATTGATGCAAAGCTGGCAATATACACTATACTCAAAGGATTTTCTTACATGTGTTGTTTCTCAAGTGAAACTACAAGCCATCACATATCTTACAGTAACATTAGACAATAATTATATTTAAAAGAATAAGTGAAAGACTGATCTGGTCTAACCATCCACGTCTGCTGGGATTTTTTTAAACATATGTAGGCATAAAATCCTAATGTAAGGCTGCTGATGTTTTTCATTCATTCCTAGTATTTTCATGGAATTGAAATTACTGAAACAAAGGCTAAGCAACATAGTTGTTCCAGAAGAAAAAAAACTAAACTGCTTGATGTCTACCACATTTTCCTCTTAAGGCAGAAAGAGCAAGTGAGAGTAGGATTGAAGTTTTTGCACAAGCTTACTGTTATATACGAAAAATATTTTTCTCTGTAATAATTTCCTTGACTCAAAGTACTCAAAGATGGTCTTAACTAACGGTCTTTTATTAATTCAATTACATCTGTAAAGACTTACTTAAAAGACAGTCTTCAGAAACAAGAACATGAGAAAAAGGTGGTGGGGAGTAAAGGTTAAACAACTTTACAGTAGGCATTCATAACCAGGAAAAATTTGTCAAGCTGACTGTCTCACCTTGATACATCGCTTGTGCTGCTGTCCAGGCAAAGAGACTTGCAATTCCATTTGATCGATAAACAACTTCGATCTGATCCTCACGACGCTCTCTTATAAACCTCTCCCGCTTCAGTTTGTCAGGGAGAAGATGAAACTGGGTATGTCCATAACAGCATGGATCTGCCACCTTAGACCCTGTGTTCCCCAAAACGAAACAGTCAGAGAACACTCTTTTTTATGCATACAAACACATACATCTTCACCATCAGACTCTGAAGTTAGAACCTCTACTGTAGATCTGTAAGGAGCTGCCTACTTCCAAAAGGCAGGAGTTCACATGCTAAAATGCCTCTGAGAAATTCCCTGGAGATGTATCAAAATTCAAAGTTTGTGTCAATTTTCTATTCAACTGAACTTCTACAAGCAAATTTGGACACACAGTACACATGCATAGGAGAATGTTACTCTCCATTGTCTAACTGACATGAAATCTCAATAGACACCTATACATTTCATATACTTACAGAGTATAGTTATAGATAAGAATCCACAACTTTTTTCTGTTGATGGGCGAAGAAACATTGAGCTGGCATTAGTTTTGGGGTTGGTTTGTTGGTGTTTTTTACAAAAAATAAAAAGAAGTATTTAATATTTCAAAATTAAGAACTCTTACCTATAAATACCTTATTTTCATACTGCTTTTTGAACAATGGCAGTTGGGATGGTTTGTGATCAATAACAGGAACATCTCCAAGATCTGACTCCAGGGGTACAACCTTGAAGACAAGAGCAGAAAGAAAAGCCATGATGTAAGACACATTTCTGACATCAGGTCCAATGTAATATACCACTTCCTGGTCAGACAACACAAAGTGCAACTCCTGCTTACATACATCATACAGAAAATCTTAACTGAAGTTCATTTTTTTGCAAGAGAACTTCTCATCTTGTGATGAGTGCTAGCACAGTCATCTTGTATTAATTTTTCCACAACATACAAAAAATATGTGAAATAATGCTTAAAAAGCTGCCACTTGTCACTATCTTCAGAATCTGCTTCCACAGAAAAAGAGTAAAAACATGTCTAGCAGCAGCCAATAAACTAACTTGAACCCGCAGACTAAGTTTACAGATTTGGTTTTCCGCACGACACAACATTTTAAATTGCCCAGACAGTTCTTCCAAAATGCCAAGGTTTGTAGCATCTGTCAACACTAACCCAAGCAAACGGTACAACTAAGTCAGCCATAGAGTTTCCATGTTTACAGAACACACAACAGTTCTCTGTTTATGGTGGAAACTGGGCAACAGAGACCCTCACAGGCTACACAATTACCACTGTATAAACCTGTAAGAAAAACATTACGATATTGAACAAAACATGCTTCCATAAAACTTGAGCACTCAAGAAATTAACTGTTAAGCAGGAACACTCATAGTCAGATTATATGTGCTTTTACTTTTTTTTTTACGTCCACTCCTATTATTCTCCTCCAGTGAGAACGTTCCACAGCACATTTCTTATTCTTGCTTCCATTTCCAAGCATAGAATGTTTAATTAAATATAACAACATGCAATTTGAAGTATAAAGAGGACTAAAAGTTCAGAAGACCATCTCGATACACGCAAAGCCATCACCACAATGTAGTAAGGAGATTAAGACTCGAAAATACGCAAATGTGCTACATACTAATTAACTAGGTCCTCTCTAGACTACCTCTGCATGGTTTCAATGGCTGTCAGAAACCAAAGTGAAAATACACAGCATTAACTTGCTGTCAAAAACGTTCAGACCTCGGGAAGCTGCTTTGGCACGCGGATCTGGAGGTGAGGGTTATCATCTATTTGGAATCGCACAGGATCAACTCTACCCTTTCGATATCCATGAACAACAACTTCCTCACCATGATGCCAGTAATAGTTAACTTCAGGGTTTAGATCTGAAACAGAACAAGGAATACAGAAAAACAGTGACTTGCTTCTTGCATTTAAAACCCTTCCGATTCTTCTGTAGCTGCAGTCAGGCAAAAAACCCAAAATCCACCCAGAACGATGGAGACAAATTATCAGTGATGGTCTGAACAAGTCAGATACACCAGCGACACTCGTGCCGGCTCACAGAGTGGCCCCACCGCCCAAGGGCTCCCACGTCCCTTTCCCTACCAGCCCCGTTCCGTACCGAGGGAGGAAGCAGCCAACAGTGGGTTGCGACTGGACAGGGAAGCGGCGAGCGTGGAAACGAGCTGCGTGAGGAAGGGGCCGGGCGTGTGATCCTGGTCGCGGTAGAGGAACGGCCGCTTCTTCTTCTGGTAGAAACTCTCCTGGAGGAGGGCGTCGCAGACGAGAGAGCGCAGTTCGCCTATATTCAGATACGGTGCCGCTCCCGCCGCAGGCTCCGAGCTTTTCGCGGTCTCCGGCACCTTCGCAGCCCCCGGTGCGTCCGCAGCCGCCGGCGCCTCCGCTCCCGGCCCCGGGGCTCTGCCAGCCTCGGGGGTCGCTCCCGCAGCCGCTACCGTGGGTTTCGCGGCCGCGGCTCTCGGGGGCATCCCCGGCACCAAGACGGTTTTTGTGAAACTGCGGTACCAGCGGTCGGCGTTGAGGGCGAAGGTCTGCGGGTACACCATGTACTTGGGCCGCTGCAGCTTCCCGTACAGCCGCAGCTTCTCCTCCACCGTGGCCGCCGCGTGCACCCGCTGCGTGAAGCGCTGCAGGCGTCGCGACTTGGCCGCTTTGCTCTTGGCCGTGACGGACGCCACAACGGGAGGGTAGAGAGGGCTGGCGGGTGGCGAGGGGGCGCTGGGCACGCTCTCCGAGAACCAGCGCCGGCCGGGGCGCAGCAGCCGCCGGGCCCCCAGCGCCGCCATCTCGCGGAACTGCGTGCGGCGGACGGGCGGGGTCCGCAAACCGCGGCACCTGATTGGCCTCTGCGGGCCACGTGATAAACCCGCCTTCCGGTCGGCGGCCAAGTTCTCCTGCCGCGGGGGCTGCCGGGGTGGGAAGCGGCGGGGCCGTGGG
>VZTF01000692.1:0-33655 GCA_013397755.1 Cnemophilus loriae
CTTCCTCCCTCCCTCCCTCCCCCGCTCCCAGCCTGCCGTAGATCTTGTGCCATGCCTTCAGCAGCATGAGATCATGGGTGCGGGGTGCGGATGCGTGAAAGCGAGAGGGCGAGCGGTGGGCGTGAGAATGGGGTGGGTTTTTTTTATACATTTCGCGTTAATTTAAACGAAAACCGCTGCAATTTGCCGAGGCGCTAATTCCCGCGGGTGCGAAGGGAAGTCGCAACCTTTGCTCGGCTGCGTAGGCTGAGGAACGAGAAAGGCGTTTCGCCCCGGCTCCGCTCGGCCCAGGGCGGATCGCTCCCCCCGGCGAGAGGAACGCCCTTCGCCGCGGGGTCGTGCCGGGGGCCGCACACAGCCACCAAAGGACCCCGAACCCCTGGAGCAGCGGCGAGCAAGCGGCAACTCCTGCCCTGCCCCAGGGGCGGTGCTGGTCACACCCCTGCCCACCTGGACGCGTCGCATCGCAGCCTCACCACGCACCCGAAGTTTTGTTAAGAGGCCGAGGTAAATTATAACAAAGCCTTAACGCAGTGAGGAAAGCAGCAGTCCCAGCTTCCGAGACCTTTCTGCGCTCCGTGGAAGGGCAGTCACGCACCCTGAAGGAAGCCCGCACTTGCCCTGGCCCGGGGGAGCGCCCCTGAGAGGCGGGGGACACCCTGTAACACCCCCGGCTTGCCAGAGGGAAAGGCACCTTGGGAAGAAGTCAGTGACTTTTCCAGCCTGTCTCCAAAAGTCTCCGTGTGAAAGAAGAAACACCAATTTTCCAAACTATCAGCTTTCAACTGTCATGCACTGTCACCTCCTAAAAAAATAAAAGACAATAAATTCTCTAAGTTTTTGAGTTAGGGAAAGAAGGAGAAAAAAGAATGAAATCTTAAAGAAACGTCAGCCTGGATCTGACAGCTCTCATAAAATTAAACCTCCTGATATATATTTCCTGTTCATGCAAGTAATGTGTATTAGAAATTTCATCCATAAATACCACTAGGTTTTCTATCAATCTGACTCAGGAAACAAAATATTTCAGTCACTGAAACCAGTTTTTCATTAAACTGTTCACATGTTGCTGCCGTTTTAGAAACAGGCAGTAGTTAACTTGACTGTTCTTAATGATTCTAGACATCCTACAGACGAGGAACTTAAAATTGTTATCACTCCTCTGAAATAGGAAGCCAGTATTGCCAACCGTGTAACGATACAGTTGGCAACGCAGTTCTACAGATAAAATTTCAGTCGGCAAGTCCTGTCTAGACTAACTTTGCTCGGCTGTGCTTGTCTCAAGGCCGCCATCCGGAGCTGCGTTGTGCTACCTTGCAGCGGGAGTTTCCCTGCCAGCACCCACGAAAGCGTGGCCCCATCCCCATTGGGGGATTCCCCATTAGGTGTAACCTTGCCGAGAGAGGCTCTCCACAGCTCCCTCCAGCCCGAGCACAGTTTGTTCAGCTTTGGTTGAAGATCCACTTTGGTGTGGATTCAGAAGGACTTTGTGTAGGCACTCTGTGTTGTTGGATATCTTCGTAGTTTGAGTACCTTAATCTAAATTCTTGTTCCATCTGCCATCTACTGTGCCAGGGAGGCCTAAAGTGCTTAAAAAACAAGGACAAATGAATAAAATGTTTAGGTACTTCCAAGGTACTTCATTTAATATTTTACTGGAGCTAAAAGGGGGTTTTAAGCGCTCTACTTTATTAAATGTGTACTATTTATGCAGCGCACATACACAACTGCCACTAAAGTTTCTAGTTTCAATCTGTGCCTGGAGACTACTTAGAGAAGTTTTTTTTTTCCATCAGATAGATTATAATGGGTCATTTTTAGGTGCTACATTATGATATTAAACACTACTTAGGGACTGTTAAATTAATGGATTGTTTTGCTGCTGTGCATCCAAACCAAGAGTTGAGTACACAAAGGCCAAAGCTTCACACAACTATTTAGGCATCTAACTCTTGCTTAAGTGCCCTATTAAAGTGTGAATGGGGTGGCTGCCCTCTAAGTAGGCATCCCTTTCTGGATCTGGCAATGTGATCAGCACCTTGCGTGTAGCAGCTCTAATTTTAACAACATTTGACATTTTTCTGGCTCTGAACTCTGAACCACAAACAAGAGAGGACTATCCAAGTTTCATGGGGGAGAAAGGTGATCTGATGCAGCTCAAAGGTGAGAAATGGGAGAGAATTAACTTGCAGAAAATATTAAAAGATTGAAAATTTTAAGAATACCAGGAAGGCGAAGAAGGAAGTGTGCATGAAAGCGAGATGGAGACAGGAAGGCAAAAGAGGGACATTCCAGTAAAATCCTCTCTTGCTCAATTATTTTTTGTGTTTTCAGCAAACTAATAACACTTCTTAACAATTTGAAGCAAATCCTGGTAGTCAGATACTCATACTTTTTGCGTGTTTTGATTTAAAGGAGCTTGTAGGTGAGTGTTGGTCTCTCTTCTCAAGTAACAAGAAGAGATGGCCTCAAGTCACGCAAGAGAAAGTTTAGATTGGATATTTGGAAAAATTTCTACAAGTATTGTCAAGCACTGGAACAGGCTGCACAGGGGGAACAGGCTGCCCAGGGAAGTGGTGAATTAATCATCCCTGGAAGTATTTAAAAGACTTGTAGAGATACAGATTAGATATTGGGAAGGAAGTCTTTACTGTGAGTGTGCTGAGGCACTGGAATAGGTTGCCCAGAGAAGTTACGGGTGATCCATCCCTGGAAGTGTTCAAGGCCAGGCTGGATTGAGCTCTGAGCAACCTGGCCTAGTGGAAGGTGTCCCTGTTCATGGCAGGCGGGGTGGAACAAGATCATCTTTAAGGTCCCTTTCGACCCAAACCGTTCCAGGATTCTATGTGGCACTTAGGGACATGATTCAGTGGCAGACTTGACAGTGCTGGGTTAATGGTGATCTTGAAGGTCTCTTCCTACCTAAATGGTTCCATGATTCTGTGATTCTATTTAAGAAGTTTAATTGGGTGTTTTGGGAGCTGGAGTTAGGCTTTTTAATGACAAGTAAGTTAAAAGCTTCTGCAAGTAAAAACTATGAAAACCGAAGGTAAGCAGCATTTCTTGTTTAAAATTGTTTCCTTTTTTACCCCCTGCTGACATAAGAGTATGAATTTTTGTTAGCTGAGGACTAACTCAAGTTAAAATAACCTGGTTTTAATCCCCAAGGACACAGAATTGTACTCCCAACACAATCAACATGCTGATATCAATCTGTGAAGGTTCACTCAAAAAAGGAAGAAGTGGTACAAAAGAAGGCAATAAACAGGAGTTTGAGAAAACAAATAAATGTTCCACTGCAGGCATAGTAAATAAAATGTGAAAATGAACTCCAGTGTTCACAAGATAGTTTTTAGTATCTTAAGAACTTAGCTCAGTGAAGTTAGTCCCATTTAACCCTGTGCAGGTCACATAGGTAGTAAATCTGACTTTTGATCAAGGTATTGCCACCAAATGAACTCTGATAATACCAGTAGGCTCCTAAATTTTTGAGCAAGAATATCCTTAATTGTAAGAACAAATCTTTCCCTGATTTCTTCTAGTGTCATTATTCTAGAAACACCAAATGCTCCTAAAGAAAATTTATACAAACAAAAAAAAGTACTCCCATTAGTATAGTTTACATTACTTCCTCAAATAAAATCAGATACTTCTTGCTGGTATGACCATATCTCTCTGCAACAGTACAGATAGATCAGCTAAGACAGACAACTGCAGCAACACCAGCAAAACTGAAGTGCAGACCATGCCTTAGGCCAGCAGAAGTTGTCAGTTGAATTCAGGGGTCCTTTTGTTCAAGTGCCACCGTATGCAACCAGGCTCCTCTGGCCACCTCTAGTTAATCCTTCACTTAGTGTAGCAACATCCACTCTTAAACTCCTGAAGCTCAAGCGCTGTTCAGCAAAATAAAATAAAATAAAATAAAATAAAATAAACAACCAACCAACAACAACAAAACAAAACAACCAAAACCAAACAAACAAAACAAAGAACAAACAAAAAAACCAAACCACAACCTAAAAGACCTCCACAAATCTGTATTTGTATTACAGGAATACCATGTAATTAACTATGCTCAGCTTTAACACACTACCATTGGTTTACGTTACACGTTTTCCCCACTACTAGGCTTGGATTCTCCCTTAATTTGAAAACACGGGGACATTTTGTGATTACAATTAAACAGACCAGAATTTATGTTTATCCAGCCCACAGACAGAGGCTTAGAGAAGAAAACAGTCAAGCTAATGTTTCCTCTTTCCAGTATAAACACTGCTGAATTTAATGACCTATATGCACTGTATCTCTCAGTACTTCTTTTACTGATGTCTGATAACATTGGAGGTGGTAACTTTCCTCTTTTAAACAGCAGAGAATGTTCCTTTCAAAAACCAGTTAATTGCAAAATACTGAACCACGGCCTGTCATCCATGTCCAGTTGTGTCCTAACCCTACATAACCTAGGGCGGAAACTGTTTACTTTAAGCCAATAAACTTTATCATATGAACTACTTGAAGACAGAAGGTAAAAAATATGATTCCAGGGGGATGGATGGAGTATTTGTGCAGCCATAAAACGCAGAGAAATTCAAAATTTTGGTAATCATGTAAGAAAGGGGAGCTTACAAAGGAAATACTTAGCCTGCTTTCTCTGTAGTGTAGCTATTCTCGCTCTATGCATAGTTCAAAACAAATCCTGGTACAGCTAATAAGTCGTTCTGTCCATCCAGATGGGCTTAAATCTTCATAATAAATGTTTCTTGACTCTGTGTGTATACAGTAATCTCTTTCTCTCTATTCCTTGCTGTCAAAATCAAGCTGATTTTCATTTTGTTTCATTTCATTGAAGCCACGCACATAAGCCAGATCTTTTCAATTTAGAACAGAAGGGGCTTGTAGAGAATGTTTACCACTGGGGAATTCTGACTTTGAAGAGAAGGTCCCTCTTGGTCTGAAACAGCCCTGGTTGGTCCATAAGTCATTGGGGCACTTTGCCAAGTTTGTCCATCCTTACTTGAGTTAGCCCTGGTTTGAGCTGGCTTGAGGAGGATGGCTCAGAATCCACTGGGGTTGGCTTTTGCTGGCTCCCAGTGCCGCAATGCCACTTAATGTCATATTTTCTGGGTTTTTTTTCAGTCTAACTTGGCATAAAGTCTTCTAACACTTTGTGCAGCTTCCCCCTGTGACTCCGATCTAAAGGCACAGGAATCAAGGCCAAGTCCACCTGTTACAAATGGTTTGTAGCCATGTTCTCTCTGGGCTACCACAGGAGTGGTTAATTCTGTGGGCAATTAGGCTGCTGCTGCAGAACCTGCAAAAGTCTCTCTGATTTCTCCCAGTGCTGCTGCAGGAACTGGCACTGCATTGCCACAGAAAAGAGAGATCTCTGGTACAGCTTGAATGCTACTGATTTGAACTCCTCAGCAGATACTCCAGCTAGAAACTAAAAAACAAGTCACCACAAAAATAGGTTGTAAATTAGTCATCAAGAAGTTTGATGACAAATGCCAATAACAGAACGCAGTATTGTGCTCTTTTGTATCCAGTACAAGCATACCAAGCATATGCAAAGCCTATTTGTTGATAAAGGCCTCCAGAAATAGGAAAAGTGTGTATATTACAGAGTTGTTTGCAGCCCTTGATATTGTTTACCATGCACAATAACTGAGATATTAAATGCCATGTCAAGGAAAGCTCACAATAGACTCAGTGCAACAGCCACAAAATGGGGAAATTGAGTTTAAAGACCTTGCAAGGCAAAGTTGATTGCCTTTCTTTTTTTTCTTCTTTCTTTGGTGGGAAGCCCACTGGTATCCAAGAGGGCCTTAAATGGTGTTTGTGGAGCACCTAAAGTCAGAAGTGCATTTTTAAGCAGGGTTTCCTGACAGGATTTCCAAGATATCGCTCATTATGACTCATGAGCATCACACAACACCCCTCACTTTTCTGGCCTTGGCCAAGAAGAGGACGTACAGTGAAGTTCCACCTCCTGCCTTCCTTGAACATGTCAGTCCTGCTTCAGTCTTGGCAAAGAAAGGGATGAGGTACAGCCATCTACTCTTTGTCCAGTGCAATACATTGCTTTAGACTCCAGACAGCAGTAGTGTTACAAGTCAGCTGTAGAAAGAACTGAATTTAAAAAGCAGAGTTGCAAGAAGACGACATTAACTTTCAGCAGTCATAACTTGAAAACGTCCAAATACTTATTTAGCTTTAAGCTTCTTTCTTTCATTTCCCCCCTCCCCTGAAAAAGTGTCACCATTGTGCAGAACACATTTGTAATGCCAAGCAAATTTCCTATAGCTGAGTTATGAACCTCTGAATGTACAGGTTTAAAATGAAAATGCTGACATAATCTTAAATGTAGTGGCACAAATACTGCCACTACAATAATCCTTGTAATCTAATATATTAGCCCTAGGGGGATGGAGACTGAATTGCTGGTCTCAGCCAGCCTTTCTGAAGCTCAATTCAAATTGCATAATTATTCTACATCCTTCAAGTTCTTTAAAATACATTTCAGATGCAGCATTGCACTTTCCAAAATATTTGTTCTTCCGAGATTGATTTGACTTTTTTTTGCTACTTTAAAGAGATATATGACCTCGGAGGCATGTGAAAAATCATTAATCAAGTTTAGACTGTGTAACACTCTTTTGTGTGTGAAAGACTTACTTTTTTCCTAGATTCCCTCAGTTATGTTGCCAAGGTGATTCCCCCAGAGAGCCATGTGTTTATCTTGACAGGTGTTAGTGAGATCTGGGGAATCTCAGTGGAATTGTTACTGGTTGCTTTGAGGTACAGTAGAAAACATTAAGTCTGCAAACTAATGAACTTACCTTATTACATTCTAAATAAAATAAACCGCAGAGTAAGTTTGGATTAATCTACTAATGCCTTTCTAATGAAGCTTTTATTGGGCATATGGTGTGGTCTTGCTACTTTCCTCATATAGCTGGCACAAGCTAAAACTCAAAATGAAACCTGCCTGTACCTCTTCTATGACATACCAGTCTCAAAAACTTGCCATCACAATTATATCCAGACTGCTATTTTTCTGGCATAACCTCTGATTATGGTTTGCAAGACTAAATGGATTAAAAAACCAAGAAAGCAATCAGATTAAAAAAGGAAACAGGAGACACCACTGATAGGAAAAGAGAAAATACAACTTCTACTGCTGTTCCTAAGGGAAAATTTAAAACCATTGCTGGTAACTTACAATTACTCTAAAATCCATTCTGTGACCTGTCCCAACAATGTCAGGGAATCATCAATTAGATACTGTAACTTCCAAAGCTGAATAATCATTCCTTAGTTACAGTCCATTTGTGTTTTCCAGCACCAAGCTGTAACACACTATATTTTTATAGTGCATATTAGAAGCAATAAAACAATAGGTGCTTTTAACAAAAAAGAATGAGTCTTAAGCAAGGTGAAACAAAATACCATCATTTTCAGCCAGCTATGCCTTTTGCTTCTAATTGCCATTTTCTTTCTCTCTGTATATGTACCAGATCAGAACACAAGAAAAAAACACTCCTTAGCAACATTCATCTTCTGGGAACATGCTGCTGAATTTAGGTATAAAACCATAACAGCATCTCAAAGAATAGCAATAGCTCGTATACTTCAGCTTTGATATACTACTTCAAATCCTTAATCTCCTCTTTTCAGATTTCCACATAAAGTTTTACTCTGCTTCCATATTTGCAAATGCCCATTCAAGACAAAAACATCTTTTCATACCCAGGCTCTCCCCTCCCTGTATTTACCTCAACAACAAATTAGCAGCCAAATCTTTCTCTTTTTTTTTTTTTTTTGTTGTAGTGGATAAGAAAATAGATACAGTGAAAACAGAGTGAGAACACAGTTTTTCTTTCCTTCAGCACCAGCAGCCAGAAACAGTATGAAAGCAATGGATCATGAAGAAAAGCAATTTCCTACTTCAGGGATTAAGCAATACTCTCTTTTGTAATGTTAAATGAAAGTTTTAGTTGGTTTTTTTTTCCAAGTAATACTGATTTTTTTGCCCCCAATGTAAATAAATACGCACTGGAGAAACTCCAGTAGTCTCAAACACATCACTTTCTAGCCAATCAATAACAGATAAAAAACCCTTTGTGTTGTGCTTCTTTCAGCAGGCCTATTGATAGGGCAAGAAAAATTAAGCTACTACAGAAGCCAAAGGTAATTAACTTAACGAGAGAGAAAATCTGATGATATACATTCTATTCTTTTCTTAAGGAGAAATACAGGGCATTCATATATAGGAAACAGACAGAATTTTGGGGAAGCGTTCAAGCGGGGACAGCTATCTGCATTTTACTGGCACAGCTCCCATCCAGTGACATGAATTAGCTGTTGTGATGATTGATGGCTAGACGATCAGGTGAGGTACCGCACCCTCCCCTAAAACATGACCCTACAATTCTCTTCAGTAGTATGGAAAACATGGAACTTCTACACCTGCCTCTGCCACAGCTTTTCAAAGTGCAACCTTGGACAAATCGCTACAAAGCATTTGCCATTTGCTGGCTCACTGGCAAGCTGGGTCAATATTACCAGTCCCAAAAGTAAAAGGTATTTGCATGAGTAAGGCGTGGTGGAATTACGCTCTTCACACCAATGCTGGAAGGTTCCAAAGGCTTTAATCTTCCAGCACTATTAAACAGAACATTGCAGGATTAAGTCTTCTCCACCTACAAGTTTTTGTCTATAAAGCTCTAACAAGAATATTCAGTGCAACTTTAAAGCCAATGCTCTGTTTAAAGCACTTTGAGACTGCTTCGTGATGAATGCCAGTGTTTGTAATAATTATGGAAGCGTGGGCCTCCCTCAATTTTTATACATAGATAGATGGGAATCCTGTAAATATTTGATCAACTTTGCTTAAAGGGACAATTTGTATGGGAAAACATTACCACCGCAAAGAAACTTTGTTGGCCAAGCTTGTTCTCCTTAGCATATATGCAAATAACTGCTGCAAATATCAAGAGATTGGAAACAGAAAATAATTTTATTCATACCTGTGTTTTAGTTTTTAATGAATTACATTTTTAAAAATTCCTAGCTAAAACAAAGCACCTGCTGTATAATTAAAATGAAGAGTCACAACCAGCTTATCTTTAAAAGCAGGTTGTAAGAGGAAAGAAAATCCAGGACTTCTCAGCTGCTATTTTATGGCTCTATCAAAACTCGCCTAATTTTACCTATTTATTTCAGTGCATAATAAAAGATGTACTCAGAGAAAAAATGTGCAATGCATACATATTTTTAAAGGCTTAGAAAGCTAGCAGCTTTCTTTTAACACCCTTGGATCTAATTTTGTTTCTAACAAGTAAAATGAGAAGAATGGGGCCCTGAAAAGGATTATGGTCTGAAACCTGCTCTTTGAATCTTTGCACATGCTAAAGCTATCATAAATTTGAATAGAAAAGTTGGGTGGTCTGCTGACCATCTTTGGTTACAGAGTTGAGCATTACTGCCCAGAAAAAGCTTATGGGTTTTGTCAGGAAGGTTTCAGAAACCACTGTATTGAACCACCAGCCTATAATAGCTCTTCCACATTTCACAGGATGTCAGTTCCTGGAGCTGTTTTTCCTTTGATGCACACAAAGTACTGCCAGTAATTTCAATCAGAATTATGCCGTGCACTGGAGGAAGACAATCACATAATATGAATTATCACGTTTTTTCCATATCTCTGCCTCTCGCGGAACTGCTGGTTTGTTAGAGGAGTTGGTACAGTATATGCTACTGATCTGTGGCTGCCTTGTTTAAAAAAAGCTTAGTACTGGTGTAGTCCTTCTCATCCAGATATATCAAAGCACTTTATAAAGCAGCAAAAGCAGTGGAACCAAGAAGAGACTCACAGTGAAACCCTTTTTTTTCTCATTTGGTAACATGAAATGCTCTCAAATTATTTGTAGTGAAAAAGAAAGGAAACATTATGAAAATTAAAGAATCACGTTGTAAAAAATGACATCATTTTTAAAACGATGTTCCCTTTCATAATTTTTGTGGTCTTCCTTTAAAAAAGTTAAATGCCTTTTCTTTGTCGCTATTTTTCAGTTGGGATTGAACAAATCTTCTTTCAAATACTTTCTTTTCAGAGAGACTTCTAAAACCAAGATGAGTTAATTCTTGTAACTCAAATCAGGGCACTTCCCTCAATAAAACTCCTACCCTTGATGCACTTGCACTGCACGGGACAACGAGCAGCAATCCTTTGGCTAAGACTGAAAATCTACACCAAAATTCCAGTCGCACAACGGTTTATGAATTAGAGCACATGCAAGAGCAATGCTCGTGTTGCCACGTGCTTTTGAGCTCCAAAATGCACACAGTGGTCAAAACCCACAAAGTGAGGGTTGAAGGACAGGTTGTTTCAGCAAACATCCCACTGAACCAAATGGAATTGACCCCAGTCAAAGGCATGGGCTCTGCCTTATTGTTGAAACATTCCAGCAAAATCAATAAGAGCTATAAATTATTAGAAGTCGTTTTTAATTCTCACCTACTTTGCACTAATGATCAATTTATCATTAATGCAGAAAGAGATTTGAAGCAATGTCTATGCCATTAAAATAAATATCCATTAGCTATAGAGGATATCCCACAAGTGCATTTGCTTCTTGTGGAATTCTTCCAGAACACTGGATCTATATACAGCGTAATATAATGATATTTAACTGGTAATGAGCTATTGAATTGCACAGGGGGAAATAGCTTACAACCTTAAAAACTTCTAAAGTAACTTCTCTAGTCAAGATGGGCTTCAATTATACAACTCAGTATATGAAAAAGTTTTTTTGTCTATAAAATACATCTTTCTTAGTTTGCATTTCTTTCATTTTTCTTTCATCAAAGGAGATTTATAATGTGCAAGCAATACAGTAAAGGCTTACTTCTACTAAAGAAGCTCAGAAATAAGCAGATTCACAAGATTAGTTTTCCAGAAGGAAAATTCTAATTATGCACTTGAAGAAGTTTGCTTATTCCTCTCCAGTACAGTTTGCAATGTAAATGTTGTAAATGTGACTAGCAGCAGGGAATTCCTGTGTCATTACTCAGTACAGACCCAGGTGGTAAGCAACATTACAGTTTTTGTTAATTTATGTAGACTCTTTAATTTAATCTCTTCGTATGAAAAGGACGAACTACTGTACCACTGAAGTTTTTGGTCACAGTGCTGAGATCAGCAGATTATTTCATCAGTCTTTAGCCACAGACACATAAACCTCATTAGGAAATTTTCTGACCCGGGTGACTATAAACACAAGGAGTGAGAAAACCCAGAGCGTTAACACAAACCCAGCCATTAATCTGCAATGCATATTTCTCTCCTGACAAAAAAGGTTATCAGATTTCCAGTTGTTGGTGAAGGGGATGACTCAAGCACTCAAATCAGTAAATGTTGATCACTGATCTCTTGTGGCAAAGAGGAAGTTTTTCTTCCTGTATCTTTCAAGCTGATTAATCTCCAATAAAACTCTATCATATTTGTCTAATAGATATGTGGCAGGGTGAAATGTTTGGTACTTCTTTTCCCTTTGGTTGCCTGGTTTTAGCGTGAGCCTCCGTGCTTGAACGCGGTTCAGGGTGACACCGTGAGTCGACATCTGCTCACAGCATATCGGAGTGCACAAACACAAGCAGAGCCTGCAAAAACGAGAAGCAATTCTCCCCTCCAGCTCAGCATTAATAAACCCTCAGCAGGAATACAGGTACGAATTTGGACATTACACCCCAGGAAGACACGAGTCTATTGAGAAAATTGTGAGGAGAGCAACATGACCAGAGTCCAGGGAACATGGGCTTCAATAAAGCTTGAAAGAATTAGGCTAGAAGGGAGACAACTGAGATTGAACATGATAATAGCTTTCAAATGCATGAAAGGCTGTTTCTAAAGAATAAGGAAATCACCTGTTCTCAATCACAGTGATGGACAGGACAGAAAGAAATGTGCTAAATTGCAGCAATTAAGATTCAGGGTAGATATTGCAAAAACCTTCTCCACAGTGAGGATAGTGAGGTGCTATAAAAGATCACCTAGAAGATGGTGGAGTCTTCACTATTAGAATTACTTCTGAACAGCATAGTCTTCCTGGAACTACTCAAATATAATTTATTACCTTTTCAGGACTGGGACAATGTCCTGCACTCCCTTTCATCTTTAAATGCCTACAAATAGCACTCCTGCGTGCAACCATTTTTGCTGGAAATTGTTAAACTGCAGAAATAAAAATATTCTCCTCTAGGCCTCCCCTTGCCCATGTTGGTACAGAAATAAGCAGAAGGAAATTTCTTATCCACACCCTTTTTTGCCCCATGTGATGTTACTAGAGATGACAGGTCTATTTGCCTGTTTGATGCAGAAGACACCAATGAGAATAACCAACCTTATCTAGGCCAATAATAAAAAAATGAATAAGAAAGCAAATCTCACTGCACCGCAAATTCCTCTACTAGATCGCAAAACGAGACCAAATGAATTCAAGAAAGAGGAAAATGCATCAAGCACAAAGATTTTAGATGACTAGTAAAGAAAAGAAGTTGCACCACCCACTTGGGTTTTGGAAGAATAGCCTGTGAGATATATATAGATAGATATAGATATAGATATAGATATAGATAGATATATAGATAGATATAGATATAGATATAGATATAGATAGATAGATATATACAGACAGACACACATATATCTCCATGTGTGTGCTTCCCAGATTTTAACACTGACAAAAATTGTCATGATTAGACCTTACTTCCTAAAGTTGGACCATGTTATTAACTATTACAAAACACGCATGAGATTCAAACATGGTCCTGCTCCTGGACCCAGTGGGCTTAATAGTATTCATTAAATAGTCTGTTCTTGTGGGATTCAACTTCCAGTCATGCTATTTAACTTTGAAACTTCCAGTTCCAAGTAATTTTAATTCTTTACTGAATTACAATGTTTTAGTGAACCATATTCTCCACATCATCCTGTAAAGGATTTTACATCTCTGAGTGGTTCAGAGAGTTGGATACTGTGGTGTCCTATTTGAAATTTCATGGAGCCATTTACATGTACTAAATGAAGAAGCACACAGTGCTTGTCCAGATTTGGACAATAGTGCATGAATCTTTCAAAAGCAAACTAAAACATGATTGAAAGAACTCACTTCAAAATATCGATTTAAAGCTTGAGTAAAATTTGCTTGCAATAGTTGTGAGGGAGAAAACTGTAGTGTCAACACAGCAGAGGGTTAGGGTTATGATCTATTGCTACTGAGGATAGGAAAGAATAGAAATTCCTTGTCCCTTCCCAAAGTTATGGCTCTGTAAATTTCCATGTTACATCCTTGACAAGTCTCCTAGTATTTGTAATTTCTTCTTTATCTCTCTGGTAATTTGCACTGATGTGAAGAGCGAGAGAAATCTCCAGAGCAAGTTCCTCTACATGCAACTCCCTTCAGAGAAAAAACTTTGCCTTTTTGCTGGTATGATGTAAAATATCTCAAGATTTGTCCCTCATTTATTAAATTCATTAGAGATCATCATGACTATTGAATTTCTTTTCAGCAGGATACTTTCTTGTCAGTAATTCCCTGTCCACTGTTCTTCAAAGAAACAGTTTTCTTTGATCCATATTGTAACTGAATCTCCACAACTTGAAAATAAACCTGTTGCAGCCCACTCCTCCACTGCTGATGGCTTCATTTCCAGTTAAGACCATTCTCTCAGTATATACTTTTCAAGGACGTGAGTCTTTTCTCACACCTTTTGTGTTACCTTTCTGCTCCATAGCACTTTTCTGTAATAATCTGAATGCAGATTTTAAAACAATTAATCTATGCTTCTATTCCAGATGCTTCAGCAGGGCAATACATCTAGACAATATAAAGCATCTAAATAATCAAGAATTGTGATGAAAAAATGAGAACAGCTGGATAAAAATAAACCTCCTTATTATCTAACCAAATTCACAGCTGCAATGTCATACCCATCAAATTCAAGAATCAGCATCACCAGAGGAATGTGTAAAACCTATCCAATAGGAGGCCATCGAAAGATCCAGGGAATATGGAAGGAGTATTGAAGAGATGTGCAGAATGTAGAACAAGAGAATGAAAAGTAGCAGGGGACCCCAGAACAGAAATCCGTAATATGTCAGAAAATTGAAGCTAGGAATGTTTTACTTTCCGGACTCTGATTCTAACAAAGGATCCAGGCAACTGCAGAATACATAACAGCAAAATCTGGTGATTCACAATTATTTCTTCCCCTATATACTTATGAAATAGATGTTTAAATTTAGTGCTGCTCTTCTTGAAAAGGAAAGTAAAGCTTTTTCCATCATATGTCAGAAAAGCTTCAGGACTGAAATGGAATACATTTCAAATGGAAAGATCAAAGTTACTGTGTTTCATCCCAGAACACATGAAGTTAAAGAAATTAATCATTTTTTTCTAGAAGTGTTCCGATCCTGATTTCTTATACATAGGGAGCTTGAATTTTTGCCAGGTTGCATGAAAAACGATGCAGTTTCATTGATTCATAACTGTCCAATTATATATAATCTTTGCTTACTGCTCCTGAACAAGGACAATTTTCATGTCATTATTTTCCTTCTGGTTTTCAGCAAGCCAAGCATCACTTGTTTCAACAGAACATCATTACGGGTTGCTTTTCTCTGCAAATGCATTTTCCAGTGAATCTTGTTTAAAAAAAAAAAAAAAAAAACGAANAAAAAAAACGGAAAGAAAAAGAAAGAAAAAGAAAAAGATAACACAAAACCAAACTGAAAGCAAACAAACCCTTTAAAATTGACAACAAAACCACTGCCACAGCAGTACAGCTGGGATGCAAGCTTCTCTGCCTTCCTGAGAATTCATCCAGCCTGCATGGGGAATATTGACTGCTGGGCAGATTACCATAGCTATGAAAGAGAGCATGGGGAAATGAAATGAGACGGACAAAGAGTGGGAGTGGGATGTGTGTACACTTGTTCGCCTGCATGTGTGAGAGAGAACAAAGAAAAAGCTCTATATTAGGGTTTATGTATCCTTTGCAACAATTCAGAGGTTAGCAACAGTCCCCAAGAAAGCTTCTGCTCATATCCTTTCCTGATTAAGGCAGTAAATATTGAAGTAATCTCATATTCATGAGTAATTTACTAAATAAAAAAGAAGACATTTTTAGAAGGACTTTAGCTAAACAATCATGGACTACTTAGGATGGGCCAGGTCCCATTTACTAAATACATGCTTTGTTGAAGCTCTCTGAAATATCTATAATACACTTTAAGCATCCAGACCCACTATCACATAATTAACACTATGAAATTACGTTTTCAGAACAGTCCCCTAGGTGTGACTTTATTTTTTTTTTTTACCTTATTTTTTTTAATCTTTAGAGTGGTTTACCGGTTACAGTATTGCCAGCAGATTAAAACTGTTGATAGGGACTATAATTGCATCCATATGTTTCTCCTCTCCACCCTCTCTTTTAAAGGTTTTGTAAGCTTTGATTTCAGGGACCTCTCACTTATTCATTTACAGCAACATGAAGTAGTATAAGCCACACAATTATTGCATAAAGTGATGCAATTCCACAGTCCTCCATGGATAATGACATGTGTACTCTGAATGACGCCAATAACTCTGAAAATGTTGTAGGGTGAAATACAGATGGAATAGACAAGACTCCTCTGGTCTCAGTTCAAGCAACAGGAAAGCATTCTGCTTTTCACTTGGAAAAGGAAAAACCAACCTAAGTTGCTCCACAGGTTTAGAAATCACAGCAAACCATTTGGGGATTATAGCCTTAGATTTACATCTGAATATGTTGCCCCTCCACAAGTCTGGGGCTTACAAATTGTGCTAAGAAATTTTCTAATAAATGCATGTGGTATTTTAATATCACGGAACAATCTGATAAATGGCTGTAGACTATTAAGGAGTTGTAGTCCAATGATAAACGTGGTCACAATCACAGATTAACTAACTGTTGTTTTTTGCTCTGTGAAGCTCCTGTTACTGAATTCATCAGTGTTATTCCATTAGCAAAGCAGTGCTCTCCTCTGCTGTCACATGAAATACAAGGGATTGTGAATAAGCTCTGAAGGATCACACAGGGAACAACACCACTATCCAGCTCTGTTTTCCATCACCACCACAGGACAGCAGACTGTGCATACAAGAGACTTGATGGAGCCACGCCAGCCAGTAAAGAGGGATGGACAAGAAACTCTGCAGCACTTCTCAGCCGGGTTTTAGTGGAAGAGATATTGGTGGACATTCCCATCTGATGCTTTTCAGTGCTTCGCACAACTTTCGGGCAGAGAAGATTCAGGCTAGAGCCACCATTTTAAGCCTAGTAGGTCCGACCTATCCTTTAAGAGTATCTGTACTCAAAAATTATGTTCCTGATTCATCCCATTAGACTGCATTCACCAAAGCCCTCTTGTGATGTTTCTGAAAAATTAGGAGCTTTCATTTGTCAAGTCAGATGGGCTTATTTGCCATACAATCCTTCCTGCCTATTAGAATATTCTAATTCTCATACAGAGCCAGTGACCCCCATGCTGATGATAATGATGCTGACAAACATGAATACAGATTTAAGATAGAATGTGCTCCATACTGGCTAGAATTAGTACCAGCATCTTGGTTATTCCTCCTCAAAAGAAGGAGAGAAAAAGATTTCCCTTTCCTCTCCTCAATTAGCTTTCTTTTTTCTATTATAAGTAAGTGCAGAACACACACACACATGTATATACATGAAAGCAAAAGTGAAGATGAGGTTCACCTGCAATTCAATTAGTGATGTTGAAGGCTAAAGTGATATAAACAGCATGCACAAATAACAAACAATAGCTCTCTTAAAAGGGCATATATTATTTCTAATGGCATTTTTCAAAGCAGTCCTGTTAATTTTCGTGTTATTTGAAAATCTTCAAATAATTGCAGACTAGTCAAAAACATTATGTATTCCAAGGAAATTTTGAATTAAGGAATCATTGTGTTTGTATTGTAAAATATTTTATCAAATATTTTACCAAACAAACCAACAATAAATATCAAACCTTGGTGCTGAGGGACTTGTAATGCATATAGAAAAAGAGGATGACTAAGCAGTTAATAATTTCTTATATCTGTGCTTGTTTTAAAAGGTAATAGGAAAGTATTTCTCTTGGGTTCCATTCTCTCCAAGTCAGACACACAAACACACACAAATTTTAATGAGCCACTTCAGGGAGCTGACACTGAATAACTCTGAAAAACTTGACAGACAATAGATACAAAGGCGAGTGCTTAAAAATCCAAAACAATGGGTCAAGTCTAATCTGTAGCTGTGTGAATTAGAGTTTGAAGATGGAGTGTGATTTGATTTAGAGCAACAATGGAAGCCAAATCACTGGTGTTGAAAGGAAGATATCCAGGAGAATACTTTTATCTGCCGACAGTACCAGATAACCGGAACAGGAGCGGCACAGTTTGACTCAGTCTGCGTCAGAGAGGTGAAATGCGAGGCATCCTTTCATCAGCCAACCAACCTGTAATAACCTTGGGAGAAATTACTCGGGAAAAGATGAGGGCTGCTGTAGCCAGCTCCTTTTACACTTTCTCCACAGGCTGGTGCAGATGCTATTAAGTCCTGGTTTGACTGTGTATGTTGTCCCTAATCAGGCCAACTCTGAGTAACCCGACTACCTGTTGGAAAGACTGCCATGAAATATCTCTGAGCAGGAGTGCCCACCTTTGAAGCAGCATTTCCCTCTGCAGCCATATGGAATTTAGGCCTATTCTCTGTTGCTGCAAATAGAAAGGAACAAATAATTGACTTGCTGGCTCTTTTCCAAAGCTAAAAGAGATAGTTGTTGTGGTTTCTCTAACCCCTTTTTTTCCTAGTCAAATGAAAACACTTAGTATTTTATGATTTTAGATTTTGTTGTACTTTAAAGGTTTCAAAAACTCTGCTTTAGAAAGAAGCTTTTTAAAAGCTGTGATTTAAAACATAAATATTGCATTATTTTAGCTGATGTGATTTAAACACCTCTACACAAACCAGTGAATTGTTTCAGCTGGAAGGAACTCTAATCCCTCTTTACACCTGTCAGAGTTTCCAGAGTCTGTAAGCACTAGGTGTATCTTCTGGAGTTCACATGGCCAACTGGAGTTCTGCAGAGTAGGTTGGACCTTTGATGGTTCAGATTTATTTGTGAACATTTGTTCCTTTATTGTCTTTGATGATATAACCAACCACACTAATTTTGGGTATAATTGTAGGTAAGCATGGTGTTTGACCATCTGTTGCAGTGTCTATAAAAAGATTTGTACTTGTACAATACATTTAAATTCCAATAAATAAAGTTGAAGAACTAAGAACATGCCTGAAAAGGAATTTTTTTACGAGTTCAAAACTTTACTCATGTAGACAGGCCCACTATTTTGAAAAGGGTTTGTGTGTGACACGCTGCACATTTTATGATTGTTGCACAGCGTGTGTGATATTCCAGTGTATGTGATATTGCTGTCTTCCTCTCCCCCTGCTTTATCTGTTCACATCTAATTTTATGACCTTTTCTCTTTTGGTTTAGATATATCCTGCTGATGTTGCTGAATATATCACAGTGCAAAACAGTGGTGACCAAAATTTCAGAATAAAGAATTGCATAGCTAGGTTGTGTTGTAAAACTATGAAACAAACAAACCCCGAACCCATTTTTACTGCTTTTGATTTTACTTCTGTAAGTAAATCCAGAAAATTGCTAAGGGAGAGAAAAGATCAGGGTAAGGAGTTAATTGTACTGTATTATTCTTCTGCAGGTAAAAATAGTACTAGTCAAAATATACTGTAGATAAATCCTTCCACAATTAAGCACTAAAACTCTACAGAAAGTGGAGTTATCAAGAATCAAATCACCAAACCCTTAGAAAGCATGGGTATTTTTGTCATTGAGGGTCATTATTTCACATTAACCATGATGAAGTTTCCTTTCCATTCATGAAGGATAAGAGAAGACAACTGTTTTAAACCCTTTCTAAAAAAGTATTTTTAAAAGCTACATTAAACTTGCATGAAATGTAATTTTACAATACTTGAATTGATTCCGTTCACAGAGATCCATGCTAGTCACCACTGACATCTTTTTATTATTTTTATATATATACATATATATATATATATATGCTAGTTGGTTTTGTTTGTTTATGATTTTTTTTTTTAATAGGGATTCCTTAATTGTAACATACAAAGCTGAGAGAACAAGTGCTTAAATAGCTTGGTATGTGACCTGGTACTGTCCCTTTTCTGTTTTTCATCAGAAACAGCTTTCAGTAGAAACTTGGAAGAAGAAGACAATAACAGAAAGTTTGAAAAGATGACGAAAGCTGATGAAAGTAGCAAATAAGACAGCAGATACAAGCAAAGAAACACAGCAAAACCTGGGACATCCCAGACTACACCAGAGAGCCTTCAGGACAGGGGGAAGCTAAAGAACTAGAAGTGATTAATGCAGAGTGCACTGAAGAGATCCAAAACTGTGTCTACTCAGATAGTTTAACCTGCTCTTGAATTCTAAAATATTCCTTGACATACCTTCAGTTTGCTCATGGAAGTATCTTGTGTAATTAAGGCCTGGGTTCCGGAGCCTGAGCTTTGGTTTCCTGGGGATACTGGGTAAATGCCTAAGACCGGAGGCTTAGTGCTCCCCACAGAGCTTTTTAGAAATGACAGTGATTCAAGCTCTGAGCAGAAGTATCTACTAATCACAATGTATCAGCATGAATCTCCATTCCAGAAATCAAACTCACATTAAAAAAAATCAAAACAAAACACAATCCCACCCCCCACCAACTACTAATTACCCATTCCCTTAGCAACTATGATTCACCTGTTACTACCTTTTAAGACTAGATGCTTTCCCACACCATAACAATTCTCTTAATTCTTTATTTTGATGATGTTTTTTCCTTATCTACCTCTTCAAACTTAAAAACATGAAGACTTTGTTTCTTCTGGTTACTCTCAGTAACTTGCAAGCCATTTCCCCCAGCCTGGCACATAAATTTTCAAAGAGTTATTAAAGGAACTGGGAGCCACTCTCACAGTTCTCTCAATCTTGGTGACATTCTTCTCTCTGACAGGACACAGCAAGTGACAGTCAAGTATGCCATGTTAAACCAGAGCATGTAGCAAGGCTCAGGAAAGATAGTGCATTTTTATAGCTATAGTATAAATGTAAAATAATCATCAGACTCATTGCTTGAAGGGATTAGAAAGCTGTTAGTGTGTAATTATAAAGAAGATATTCTACTCAGCAGCACTTAATTGTCTGGCCTTAATGCTGCCTGATGCATGTGGTACAACACTTCTGATCCAGGGAGCTGTCTGCTCTGCAGATGCCTAAAAGTAAGACAAAATTGCAAGGACAAGTGGAAAATTTAGCAAGCTTATAAATAGAAATCAGGTTTGGGAGGTATATGGCATATGCATATAGAAAGCCAAGCCACTGAAAGGTGAGGCTTGGGAACTTCACACCTCGATGAATCTCTCAGTAATAGCAAAAAAAAAAAAAATAATTAGAAGAAAAATTTTTTGGGATCTGGATAACTAAGATTAGGAGATAATCTCAAGAGTATTAACAAGGATGATTTTGTTTGCATGACATCATAATATTTTAAAAGGTCCAGAACAACTCATTCCAAAAAGCATCAAAAATGCATGTCAGAGCTAAGTTGTCACAACTAATGACACCATATTTTCTGTGTGGTTGCCAGTGCTTATTTAAGGTGCTCTGATCTGAATGCTCCCAAGAAATAACCCTGGTTACCCTTGGAACTTTGAGAGTTTGGCAATGAGAGCTTGAAAAAATGTGAAAGGTAAGTCTGCTAAGTTAAAAAACAAGAAAAAATGTTTTCTTTTAGTGTTTATCACTTAGTAGGAAGTTAGAGATTGATGGTTAGCTGTATTATAAGTCACCGAATCTTGATTTTGACCATTAAGCTTCGAAAAGGATCTTTATGGAAATTCAGGAGACCCTGTAACTCAGAAAGAAGTAACAATAATTGGCAGTAACTTGGAAAATGGCACACTTTCTCTACTGTTTGATTTATCTCATTGTACTAATCACTAACCTTCTGTGCAACTGGGAGACAGACAGCCAAAGAAATGGCTTCATTCAGAAATAGACTTGTTATGATTAAAAAAAAAAAAATCACTGAGCAATTGACTTGCTCTTTTTACATGTAAACATCTCTGCAGATTAATTTCTGTTTCTACTTAATGAAGCAGGTTATTAAACTTGCTTATCAATTTTTTAAACACTTGTCATCTCTGATAATCTTAGAGGTGTTTCTCTTTCAAGCTGTAATCTGTATGTCATTGATAAATCAATTACAGATTTCAGAAGTCAAATGATCATGAAAAATAGATAATGAGTGGTAATGATTTAAAAATTCATGCTTTTTTTAATAGCGCTAGAGATCAGGACAAACCTATATATATTTCAAAATAAAAATGCTAATCATACATGTCACCTTACAGCCATAATCTTTCTATATAGGTTCAGATTAGATTAGAAAAAAAATCTTTACTGTGCGGGTAGGGAGGCGCTGGCAAAGGCTGCCCAGGGAAGCTGTGGATGCCCCATCCCTGGGAGCATTCAAGGCTGGGCAGGATGGGGTTCTGAGCAACCTGGTTTAGTGAAAGGTGCCCCTACCCACAGGGCAGTTCCCAGAGGTGAACAAGATGATCTTTAACATCCCTTCCAACCCAAGGCACTCTATGATTCTATGACAAAGGAACAGTCAGAGTGGCACCGAGGCTCTGAAGACTGTAAAAATAAAACACGAACCAAATTAGCTCACCAAAGAAGTTTTTCATGGACAATGAGCGCAACAGAGATTTGTAATCAGCCTTAGTAGAATTTGCTGGCAGAAGGTCTGTCTCTATGCAGGTGAAAACCATCTATGCAAAAGGATCAAAAAGAACTTGTGTTTAAAGCTGGATGAGGGAGAAAGAATGCTAACTGTGATTATTGGCAACGGCTTCCTACAAAAAGCTAATCATGGGAAAGTGGCCGTGTTTATGCAGGGTTGATCACAGCACTTAAGGAGAGCCCAGAAGAGTTTCAATCTAAGAAAAGAAAGCATGTATCAAATAAGTAAGGATGGTGTCAAGGACTAGAACAGCAAACTCATTACCTTCTGACCTAGATGCTCATTCTTTGTTTAATTTCCCCATCTCTGCCTTAATTATTTCCTTTCCAAGTGGTTTCCACATTCAGCTATCTGACCAGTCATCTTCCAGATGCATTATATATACTTGGGGTCTTTTTACTGTAAACTGGCCAGAATACTCTGGAACTGGCATTATTTCAAATATATCTATCTTTATCTATATCTATCTATATCTACATCTATATCATCTATATCTGTATCTATCTATCAGATGGGTTTGCACCAGTCCAGGCATGGATCTGGATTGCTCCAAATCCAGGCATGGATTTGGAGCTTATTGAGCACACAATTACTAGGAAAGGGATTCTGTTCCTCCTTTTCATATGGGCTGCACTGCTTACCCTGGGTACCACTTACAGGAAAGTAAAACCTCTTGGTTTACTAGTAGGAAACACTAGGTAGAAAGAACTGGTTTTTTTTTTTTTTTCTAGTAGAAGCATTTGGTAGAGAAACAACTAAAGACAACTGACTTTGGTAAGTTTGGACTGATGTAAAGTGACTGTGAAAGCTGGTCTTGATCAGGCTCCTACTGTATTTTTCTTTCTACAAAAGGATCTAGGCTACTGCTATAGTTCTCAAACTCAGATCAGAGACTTCTCTGAACCCTTCCAAGATGCTTAAAGTATGAATAAATTTAAGGTAATGCTAATTCTGAATGTTTTCAATGCCAGGGTAATGTCTTCTCCACTGAGGTAAACAGCACCCTTGAACAAGGTCAAAAACACATTTAAAAGTAATGGCTGCTTAAATCATTTAATGTGACATAATTTTGCCACAGCTTAAGACCTTTTAAATCCTGAGATAATCACATTTTATTTAAGCATTGAGAGTAGATTTCAATCTAGCATATTACATGAAAAACACATCTTCTCTGCCACAAAACAAAAAGGTGTTATTTACAGATAAATAGCTAATAGGAAGTTGTAGTTCCCTTGTGAAAATTGGTGAAGAAAAAGATAAAACTGCCTCTTCCTTTGTCTTATAAAATGCTTTCCACTAAGGTATCTTCAGCCAGAAGTCTCCATGTTAAGGACATACTGATTTCTAATAATGAAGGCACAATGTAAGGCTGCATTTGCAGAAAGACTACCCTGCATTTGATAAAACATATGGTAGCATATGGCAAACTGACATATGGTGAAGGATGACTGTGTACATGAAAGCTGCAGTTTTCACTCACATTATCTGCCCATGGTAGAAAAGGGAAAAAAAGCCTCCTTCTCCCTTGTATCTTAGCTATTTCTATAAAATCTCCTTGCAGCAACTCTAACATTCTTTTTCTTTAATCTGTTGAGGGTTTTTTGCAATTGTAAATAAAGATCAAAGTTTGCTTCTGTAAAAACTGGAAAAAAAAAAAAAAAGCAGCTTGGCAGATTAAGCCACACGGAATTGAGCTAAGGATATCTAACATCAGATATGAAACTTAGGCTTTACTAAAGCATATGACAGTGAGAATAGGTGGGAAAATGTGAGGGGAGAGAAAACCATGACCAGACACCCCTAAGCAAGCACACTGAAACTAGCAGACTCGGTTGGATATAACTGGAGAAGAGAATTTGGCTCAAAGTATCTTTGATATTTATTTTAAAATAAAGAACATCTGTGAAAACTGAGAGAAGGAAAACATTTTCGACATTTTATATTTAAACATTTTGAGTAATAAAGTCCCACTCTAAGAACACAAGAAATGTCAAATGTGCCCTATAAATACATGTATCTCAAAAGCAAGAAGTGATGCAACTATAGCTATTATTTCCCTATTTTCTCTTCGATGTACATTATCTGTACCACTGTAAGACAGCAGAGAACTCAAATTTCCAATTTCCTCAGAAAGGTAGTTGAAAAGTTTGAGGTGCATTTACCCTTAAAAGCTTCAGACTGCAATCTAATCTCAAAATTGCACCATATACAATTATTTTTGTATGGGATTAAGTGTCTTATTTCCTCATTATGCATGCTGTTCATAGCCAGCATTTTATCTCTTCACTGTGGACTACAAAGTAAAATAAACTGACTAAATTAACTACAATAATTGGCAACCATCCCACGTGGACTATTGTATGCACGGACTGCACACAACCAACACTCATACTTTCTATTTTTCTAGGCATAGCTGCAGTTAATATCCAGTCAACCACTGTTATTGTACACAGAGTGTTTCTAATGTTCTTCAGATCCAGGAGTTTTTATTTTGCTGCATCTAAATGGAACTCTTGCATTGGCTAAGGTTTACCTCATTACCTCCAACTGACGTGAAACCGTTCACGAATCTTACATTACTTGGGGTCTCCTTTTAAATGCAGCCTTTATCACTTATTTAGACAGCATGAGATATTTTAATTTCTGCCTACACTAAAGCTCACTGGCCATTGTGCTTGGGATATTATTATCGCAGCACTGAGCAAGCATGACATTCTCACTGTTTCCCACCGCGATTGCACATCCAGTAATGACAGTTAACTACACACTGTGTACAGGTTTTAACACGAAGCCACTCAAGTATTCCACCTTTCAGTGGGAGCAGAAAACAATTATTGTACTCTCTCATCTTGTCAGCACACGCATTTTATTTAGAGAATGGTTTTATTAATAGGAGAGGAAATGTTGTCCAGTATCTATTCACTCTACTGCACCTGAAAGCGGAGTGATTAGGTGAGAGACCTCTTTCAGATCCCTGTTATAGCTGATCTGCTCTGAGATCCTGAACCACATTTTTCCACATCCCAAAGGAGTGCCCTATATACCAATCCGCGAGGTGTTTTGTAGTGGAGCTGCCGAAGCTGTTTCACTACATGCAAGTCATTCAATATTCATAAGAGAAGGGACAAAGCACTTGAATTTGGATGTCCTGTATGAATGAATGCCTTAATTACCAAACTATAGTAATTCCTCTTTTATCTCTCCTTGTGTGCATGGAATTACTTGGACCATGTGGTGTAATTTCATCAGGGAGTTTTACCAAGACTATCCACTTCTGGTACTTGGGGGATCATCATTAAGTCCTGCTTCAAACAATTCTGGGTCTAACGGACTCCATACCGTGAGGTATATCAGCTTTCCCACACAAACTTCTAACTCCCATCTACCTTTCATCAGGTGCTGCATGTGAGAGAAGCAGGGAACACTCAGTTTGGGAATTTGGCCAGGGCATAAGCTGCACATCTTTAAGGCTCTGCAGTGAAGAAAGAGTTACACAGCAATCACTGTTTCAACAGACACAAGCTCACTGCCAAAGCCAACTGATACTTTTCACATATGGCTGGGGGAAAGAATAACCTAAAGGAACAGATGGAAATCCTACCTGAAGAGCATATCAAAGCACAGGCAAGCCGAGAGAGTCAAACACAGTCTTTTGTCCTGAACTTGTGAAGGCTCACACAGCTTAAGAGTGCAGAAAGTAAGAATAATCTCCATGTTCTGAGTCTATGGATGCCTCTGCAAGATCCAGGTGCATGGCCATGTTTCCACAGAGGAGTAATACCATTACCTAAAGACCACATACTCCATGAACTGTTAAGTTATAGGCTCACAAGGAAACCCTTCACTGATTTTCCATACTAAAAACAGCATTAGTTAAACACTTGAAATCTAGAAATTCTCGCAGTCAAATTTTATTTGCTGCATATATGTTATGAAAGTACATTTAAAAGTGCTCTTTATTTCACCCAGGAATCCGAGAAACCTTCAAAATCTGTAGAGGCTTATGAGTGTCTTGTGGAAGTCACATCTGTCCAAGTCGAGGAGCATGATGGAAGCTCAGAGGTTTGAGGTGGGAACTGCTTTCTAAGCAAAAACCACAGGACAGAAGCAGCACCTTTTCCTTCTGGTACAATTTGGAAAATTAATATACTAGATTTGCGGTAGTTAAGACTTCTTTAACTCCTTTCATCTGTTCTCTTTCATGACAATGGAATTAGGTCTACACAATAGAATAAATAAATGAAGATATCCCAGGAGGAAGCCACTGAATGACAGTAGTTAATTGAGCTAGACTCCTTTTTTTTCCACTCAGTTTTCCAATTTCCCAGCTGTTAAGCCTTCTTTTTTTTTTTCAAAGGAAAAATTACTTTTCACCCTATGGATTTTACTTTTATGATGATAAAAAAAAAAAAGTTCGATGCATACAAGTTTTTACTTCGTTTGAATGGAGAAGCTTTGTACGGGAAGCAGTAAAGCAGAAAAACACAAGAGATCAAACCTGAACCTTGGCCTTATCAGCACCATGCCCAACACTGCACACAACATAACTTCCTGTGCATTTATGGATGCTCATCCACACTCAGGACTAAGGCTGGACCTTAAACTTCGCAAATTTCTCCCTCCATGTTTTCAACCAATTTCTTGAAGTCTTTTGAGATGGACAACACATCATTAAACAATGGAGGATCTAGAGCAGCAAGGCTAAGATGCTAAAGCCACAGAGAAGGCATCAGAGAGCAGCAGTCTCCACAGGAGCTACAGCATCAGAAAGCCTCAAAGTAGCATCAGATTTTAGCTCTTCAGAAAAAGCTTGCGTAGTTTGGCTTTTCTTCCTCCCCCACTATTTAAAAAAGAAAATACCAAAGGGAAAAGCAGCCATATGGAACAGCCCCTCATATTCCGTGAAGCTTTAGTTATCTACTGTGCCCTGATTTTACTATAATTTAATGTAATAATGATGAAAAGAAGTCAATTATCTTGCATGAGACCAGAAACTATGGGTGCTTTATAGTGTATTCACATTACTGTTATATCCAGCTTCTACATTGGTACTAAATAATAAATATTTATATATGTGTGTACATACATGAGTCAATGTAGCTAACATTTTGTCTTTTATATTGTAGAAATTAAATGCTATAAACCTTTTTCTTTTAATGAGGAGTGGGTTTTTTTCCAAATCTCATGGAAAAAAATAATCACGCAACACTAAATCTTTGTAGAGAAGTTTTAAATCCTTCTACAAAGAATTAAACCAAAATAGTGGTCTGAAAAGCTGGAAATCTGGTCGTCTTCAATATCCCTTTTTGATTAATTGAAGCTTTAAATGCAGTCAGAGTCAGCAACATACCACTGCTAGAAAGGTGGATACATTAGATGATAAAAATACACTCTCTATTATCCAGAACTAAGGAAGGAAAGTGCTAGCAGTAGAGCATAAGTTTAATACTTTTGTATTTCTGTGCAAATTTAAATTAATATTATTGGAATCACAGATATAATACAATAGGGTCAGGTGTTCAGAGCTGCAAAGTTCATCAAAACATTCTGATAAATCTTACAGATACTGAAATTAAATACTTCTATTAATCAAGATGGAGCAGTGCAGCAAGATTTAGACCCACTTTCCAGTCTCTCTCATGTTCTCATAAGTGACTTAAGTCCTACTGTGTTAAATCCACCCTCACTACTGTGGGAAAAACCGGGCATTAATTTACACTCAGACAAAAGTCCCACCGAAATGAAATATTCCAGGTATTCCAGGTTTGTGCCGGGCAGCTAATCTGCTGTTTTCCTCCTACAACCCACGGAACACCATCACCAGTCTCTACAAACCTACCCTTGCTGACAAAGTCAACTCCATATTATACCAACTTCCATGCAGGCTTTGCCTCAAAAATAACAGGAACTCAGTTTTAGGTCCAAAGATTTAGGGAATGATAGGCTGCACGCTGATGTCTGAAAGACCGACTAAAATAGCACTTGGAACATATTAAAATTGTTACTGTTAGAGATGTAAATATGTAATTCACACACACCCAAAAACTAGCTTTGACTTGAGTACACAATTTTCTCCACACAAACCTTAGGAAAGAATCATAACCAAATTCAACTTTTATTGCCTATTTCGTTTTCAGGGCCTTTATCATAATGCAGGGAGAGAGCAAGCTTCTGCCTGAAATAAATACATAAAAACACAGATTGCTGTCTGCATCGAGTTGTGTTACACTCAAAGTATTGAGGCAACCCTTTGCAGGCTTCCCATCATAGTTTCCCTCCTATGAACAGGCTTCATCCACTTCCAGTGCTGAAAAAGCCCTCAACAAATAGCTCTGGTTGATTATCATAATATCATCTGCCAGTGCTATTATGTTGTATCAGCAGACACATTATAAACTTCTATTTTAGGTGCTAAATTTCCAAACTGTGAAAAAAGGCTCTGAACAGAAAGCTGATATTCAATAATGAGTAATTTTTGCATACATTTAAAAAGAGCAGTGCGTTCATATTTTAATACGATGGGGGAAAATGGTATTTAATTCCTGTTTCAAGACACATTACTGCATAAAAGCAACTTTACAAGGAATTTGTTTCCTTTTTCTTTTTTTGCTTTAAGAAGAATTGAGGTGATGCAAGCAAGCCTCTGCATGGTGCACTTTGTATGGTGGACCTTTTTCTCACATCCAGGGTGTCTTTTTAAATAAATCTCTCGACTGCTTGCACAGGAATAGCTTTGTGCATAGTGCCAGTAAAATTCTTTATTCCAATGAGCATGATACAATGACTGGAGAGTTTTGATGAAACAGTGAAGCCCTACAATATAAATCTGGTTGGTTTTTTTTTCTATAATTCTTTAATATTTCTGATACTTTGAAAATGAAGTGGCTGAAATTGTTATATTTGACTTTGTAATAAATCTACTTTCTAGTAGTATTTTTATTTTTCAAATCCTGCGACAACGGGTGAAATCCTGGCTAATTAAAGTCAGCTGAGCTTTGCCATTGACTTCAAGGTAACCAAGTTTCACTTACGAAGTTTTATATTAAAAAAAACAAAACATAAAACTAAATGTAATAAAGAGCTCTGACTAACAGCAAGTGCAAATCTGTTTGATAGATGACGTATCCTATGTACCAATATACACTACAGCTCATAACAGCCCAAGAAGTGATGCACATGTTTTTAAGAACAGATTAAATGCAAAATATTGACATTTGTGTTGGTCTATCAAATGTATAAGGTACATTTTGGGAAAAAAAACCACCAATAAATTGACTAGTCCTGTATAATCAAGTTTTAAAATCTAGGTTTACTAAGCTAAAATTTAATAATTCTTAAATGTGCATTAGGAAGATAAATCCTAAATTGAGCTGGCTGAGTGCTTCATGACTGTTCTCTTTATCCACTTAGCCATCATTGAAAATGGAATATATTGGCAAAAATAATTGTCTGTTTTCCTCTTAATCCCATTGTGTACTCTTGTTTCTGCCAAAGCTTTCAGCAAAAATTTATTTTTAGGTATTGCGAGATATCTTAGTAAATAGGTTTTTTTCTACAACAGATATAAGACTATATATCATAAAACAATATTTTTCTTTAAAAAAATTACTCTTTAGACTTAAAATTAATAACGAATAGGAGTAATTGTGTCTCGTAATGAATTAGACTAACTAGTTTTTAAATGTGTATTTTACAAGAGTACATCCTCCAAACCTTTACAGTGTGTTCATTTGACAACAATTTTGCAAGACCAAGGAAATAATACCACAATTATGCTGTGAACTGTGCAATAGTATGGTAAACTGTTGCTAATTATTGTTAATGATGTAATGTTTTTTATTTAGAAATCACAGGATATACGACCAGAGTAAAAAAGCATATTTGGATGATTATTGTACCAAAGTGGTTCTATTTTGTTAGGTTAATTTACTTGAATTCGGTGTAGAGAGATTACAGTAATAGAAAATATTAAAGCTTTACCTTTCAACTCATATCCATGTTGTAGTAGCAAAATACTCCCTACATTCAAGTACAATACCCTCCATATTACATCCTTGATAATTTGCAGTGCTGATAGGAGGAAAAACTTGACAAGGCAGTACATACATTGAACTGGCCTATCTTTTAACAACAGTGAAGAGTTTGGGTTTTTTTTCCAATCTATTCTTCAATAGCACTGTGTTTTATGTCTTTACCATTATTACAGAAGATTAGGATGATGCTGCTATGCTGACCACTGCTAAACTAATGTAAATAGTCTGTAGTATCTAAAAAGTCATTAGACGTTTTGATTAGAGGTGTAATAAGCACAGATGGTGACAATTTAGCTGATATAATACACTTAAAAAGAAATTAAGATTAATACAAAAAGATTAATCTAACCCTGTCCAGCCAGGTTACCAAAATTACCTATTTAGTAGACAGAAAGGAAGGTTTTGTTTAGGAAACATCCTACTCAGGGATTTAAACCTCAGAATGAGCCTTTCTCTTTAAGTCAACCACGGTTATTAACATTATATGGCAGATTTGTGGTGTGGTTATCTTTTATCAAAACAATCATTTTGCAAAGGATTCCACAACCTGTTAGTTCTGGGAGCTCTGTATTTTCTCTCTCCCTCCATTTGCTTTCTTGAAACAAAAGTAAATATAATGATTAGCAGCCACTAGGTTTTTTTCTCTTTTTATGCATTTAATCTCTTTGCAACCTTTGAAATTTGTTGGCTCCTGTAAGCCAAAGTGGAATTCATACATACATGAAAACTGCACCAATCTAGTTTTGAAAATTTCTGCTAAAAAGTCATTGAGGGATATCTTTCCTGTCCCAAACCCGTATCACTTGGAATTAGAATCAAAATATATTTGAGCCCAAAATCATGAACCAGTTTTAGTAAATACAGTTTTCATGTTGTAATAAAACTCTGTCTAGATCGATATATTCACTAAGGAACTGCTCTGTTGTGTGATAAGCACTTCTGAGGGATTTTTAAGCTGCTAGTATAACAGGGTCTACCACGTCCTGAGGAGATACAGGATCACCACTTGAAGAGGTAAAGTTTTCATCAGTTTCTAATATAATGCAATGAGAACAACATGATTTCAGAAGAGGTTGCTTGAAATACAGGATCTTATTATTACTTTGCACCTAAATACAACTGATGAAGAACATCGGTATTTCTTTCTTGGAGATCATAAAAAATGTAAGTGATTGAAGTCTGGTGGCTTTGCGGCTGAGCCAAGACAATACTCAGGTTGCAAACAAAGCACTAAAAACTGCTGCTAAAAATACTTTGGAAAAGATGGTAAGAAATGATTTTTTTGCGACTCAAATTAACTTTGTTCCTCTGGTAGATGACTGAGCAAGAGGTATCATAAAAGCAGAGTAAGGCTCAATACAACAAAATCTTACTCTTTCCTGATTTGATTTTTTTTTTTTTTCATGGCAAATTAAAAATTAATCAATTGATAAAATTTTTCATATTAATGCATCCCACAACCTGATTCATTGAATGGAATAACTAAAAGTCATAATGAACTGATTGGCCTGTGCTGCATATTTTGTCACATGGGTCTTACATAATAAGTAGGTATAATTTCCCACAAAAGGTAGAGTTTCAAAACCAGCCACAAATATTGCAGCAAAGTTTGAGAATATAAGCATTGTGCAGTAGAATCCCATATCTGAGTTTCAAGTTGATTCTTCCAGATGAAAGCAACACAAAAACACTTATCTAAAATCATCCCCAGGTGGAATGGTGATACCAGTATATATCCAGTCAAATATTTGGATTTGTTGATAGCATTTGCTGGACATAGGATAAATCCCAGTAAAGAGCCTTGCAATCAAAACAAAACAAAAAACCATACATTAAGGGACTAATCAAAGGAATTACAATCCATGGATGTTCTGAAACTCAAGATTCTGTCCCCGTGTTTCATTTTCCAAAACAATACATATGGAGCTAACCAAGGAGAAGGCAGTTCCATGCCCTCCTTCCATCAGATGATTGCAGGGGAATTGCTGTATCCTTTGAAATACAAGTGGCATCTTCCCACCTGCTGAGTTTAATTTCAGAGTCCAGCACTATCATTAACAGAATTTTTTTTTTTAAACTGTGTACTATCTTACATTCGTTCTCAACAAAACCAGAAAGCTTTTCTCAACAGGCGTGTGTCTTTAGCTTCCCCTAGAGAAAGCAAACCATTCTTCCAAAGGATACACGAATGGCAGGCATAATGTTCAAACTCTTTTTGGAGTGTTTTAAACGCTGCTGCTTTCCTTGTGAGTGGGAAACATGAACATAGTCTGAATATCAGTGTCCGAAGCTATGCTCAGAAGTTTCTGAGGTATCCAAGCCCTCGTTTAACTTCACAGGCATCCCCTTCTTTAGTGCCGCGGCTGCTTTGGAGCAAGTCAGATCACTAAAGTAGCTAAAAAGCATGTCCAGGAAACACGTTCTACCAGATCATTTGCATGTGCAGGAGATATATTTTTCATACTCATTCCTGCATAAACAGGATTTAGATTCAGTTTATTTTTAGATTTACCAAAACAGAAGCGTGAAAAGGAGAAAAGGATTAGAACTGAACCATGTCAGCCTTGTAGTAAAGTGAGTCCAGATCACCCCCAAAGTTTAGGTCAGCTCATATGAGAATAAAAATTATATTATTCAGCTCTTACTAGCTAGTCAGTAGAAATAAAAACCTTTCCTAATGTCATCTTACTCTTTATTGATTCTTCTCCTCTTGTCCCCTTTTCAGTCCCAGCTCTCCCTTACATAAGCATAATCAAATTACAAGAGCACTATCTGATCAAATTCTACTTTGCCCATTCTCAGCTTCATCCCTATTATTAGAGTCTCCCCAGTGCCTTTAATTTAATGAAAAGCCCTGCAGCCTAAATGTCATTGCTATTCCAGATTCCTATTTTAAATCTTCAGGCCCTGCAAGGCCTCACAGAAGGCACTACATGAACTGGGTGGATCTTGCACAGCTGAATGCAGGTCTGAAACACTTAGGAACAGACCCAATACCTGAGCAATAACTCTCTAAAGACAGGGAAACAAAGCAGGAGTGTGTTTGTCTCAACACGGGTGCATGAGGTATGGAAGAAAGGTGAGATGGCTGCAAATGATACTGAGTCTTAAGCAAAATCAAAAAGATTAAATCTCTTGTGGGTTTTTTTTTTTTATTATTATTAAGTTTTAAATAGCTTCATGAAAGTGTGGGATTTTTTCTAACCTTTGGGGACAAATAATTCTGATGTTATAGATTAGTATTTTTTTTCAATTTCCTACCCATAAGTCAGTGATACAGCTGTGGGCAAAAACTTACACCTGAGCTGAAATGCAGGCTCAGTCAGTATAGTATGGTTCTCAAACTGCCTGGTTTCATTCATATAAATACTCTTACACTCTTAAATGCACCAAAAAAATATCCGCTAATGCTATCCTTACCTTTTGTACCTAGTTGCACTGGAAAAAAAAATCATCATTCAACGAAAGCCTTGTCAAAGATGAGCTAAAAATGTATCTCGCTGCCTTTTCCTCTGGCAATTTGGACATTCATGTCGAAGTTATGTAAGGGCCAGAGATAAGAAAATCCACATATGGTAATTCATACACCCAGTTTACTACAACATATGGCACAGTATAACACGAACATGTGTTCGCTGCCCTCCCCCCTTCCTTCCTTTTTTTTTTTTTTTTTAATTTGGGGCCCTT